>VWYK01118644.1:0-14204 GCA_013399775.1 Semnornis frantzii | reverse complement strand
ACTGGCTCCAACACTTCCATGTCCTTCCTGTGCTGGGGGCTCCACAACTGCACACAGGACTGCAGGTGGGGTGTGAGGAGAGCAGAGTCAAGGGGCACAATCCCCTCCCTTGCCCTGCTGCCCACACTGCTCTTGCCGCAGCCCAGCACTCAGTTGCTCTCTGGGCTGCACTCACACTGCAGCCTCATCTTGAGCTTTCCATCACCCCAGACCCCCAGGGCCTGTTCCTCAGGGCTGCTCTCAGCCATTCCCCACCCAGCCTGGAGCTGTGCTTGGCATTGTGCCTACCCAGCTGCAGGACCTTGCACTTGGCCTTGCTGAATGTCATGAGGTTGGCCTGGGCACAGCTCTGCAGCCTATCCAGGTCCCTCTGGATGGATCCCTGCCCTCTAGCAAGTCGACTGTGCCACACAGCTTGGTGCCACCTGCGCGCTTGCTGAGGCTGCACCGATTCCTCTGTGCATGGCACTGACAAAGATGTCAAACAGCACTGGTGTTTAACTTGTGTCATGCTAGCATGCCAATAATTTTCTGTTCCTCCTGACCAACAGATGACCTCATCCTGAGTCTCATAAAACAAAGCTGACAGTTGCTGAAAGTGTCAGGAGAAGATCAGCACAAAACTCAGAATTATATAGCAAATGTTTTGCTAAGGAGAGTTTAAACACAACCCCAAAAAGTCCTACAGAGTTGAGGGAAAACAGTGTCACAGTGGGATCTCTAAGCACTTCCACGTGTGGAATAAGTTACTTTTAGGATGTTATGTTGCATCCCAAAGAATTTGTCTCGTGGTAGAAAGAGGAAACTAAAAAGTTTAAGAATTGTTCAAAGAATCATAGAATTATTTTTTGCAGGGAAAAGCCCTTTAAGCTCATCCAGCCCAACCATTCTCTAACTCTACCAAGGCTAAGCCACGTCCCTCAGCAGCACAGCTCTGCCTCTTGGAAATACCTCCAGGCAGGGGAATTTATCCACCTCCCCAGGCAGCATGCGCTAGTGGTTGAGAACCTTTTCAGGGAACAAGTTCTTATCTCTAACCTAACCCTCTCCTGGCACAATTTCAGGCAATTTCCTCTCCTCCTGTCACTTGTTCCTACAGACAAGAGCCCAACTCCACCTCACTCCAACTTCCTTTCAGGGAGCTGCAGAGAGCAATGAGGTCTCCCCTCAGTCTCCTGTCTCCAAACTAAGCAACCCCAAGTTCCTTCCGCCACTCCTTCCCAACCCTGTTCTTCAGGCCCTTCATCAGCTTGGTTGCCCTTCTCTGGACCCTCTCCAGCATCTAAATGTCTTTCCTGGAGCGAGGGCCTCAAAACTGAATCCAGCACTCAAGGTGTGACCTCACCGGTGCTGAGCCCAGGGGGACAATCACTTCATAGCTGTGTAACAGCTGCTAGCCAGTGATCATGCTCCCACTCTCCCCCCCACCCCACCGAAGAGAACAAAAACGGCTGCTACATCCATAGGGTTTGGGGTTTCCCCCTTCATTTCTTTTCCTCCAAACAGAAAATATGTAATTGAACCACTAAAATAAACTCAGTAAAAGCAATCACTAAAGACCAAAAATATAAGTGGTGAGATGTGATTTAGGAAAAAAAAAAAACAAGTTACAACAAACCCAAAAAGCAACCAAGCAAACCTCATCAGCTTTTACAACGAGCAAACCCAGCTGTGTGAGGTGCATCATAATGGTTTTCAGAGCAGCCTGAAGCAGCTGCTACTGAAGATCAAGAACCATCTAATGAGATTGAGCACCAGGCTGAGCCAGTGTCAGAAGTTTTAGAAAACCACCTCCTTGTTTTCAGTGCTGATGGTTGATCCCAGCAGCACTTCTTCACACTGTCATAGAGCACTAGGGGTTGGAAGGGACCTCTAGAGATCATCCAGTCCAATCCCTCCACTTAAGCAGGCTCAGACAACAAAAACAGTGTTTGTGAGCTATCAAAACCCTCCTTCCTCCCTGCAGAACAGGAGAGACACCTGTGCAGGGGCCAAGGCAGAGCCTGACTCCCAGCAAAGCGACTGACCTGAAAGCAGATGAATCTGAGCAGGACCTTCCTCGCCTTTTCCTAACACACACACTTAGTTCCTCAAATCACTTATTCATTAGTCTCCAGAGAGTCTTCCCCTGTACTCCCAGTCTCTGTGCAGTCACAGAACAATAGGGGCTGGAAAGCACCTCTGGAGACCATCCAAGTCCAACCCCTCCTTGCCAAAGCAGCATCACCTAGAGAAGGTCACATAGCAACACATCCAGGTGAGTTCTGAACATCTCCAGAGAAGACTCCACAACCTCTCTGGACAGCCTGGGCCACAGCTCAGCACCCTTAAATCAAGTTCCTCCTCATGTTGAGATGAAACTTCCTGCACTCAGTCATCTTAAAATGACTGACTGAAGAAATCAGAGACATTTTTCAGATGATTTTGGAGTCAGTGAACTCTTCGGGATTTTTCCCTACTCCAGTGACTGTCTAGTCCTACTCCTGCCAAAAATTTGTTTTTCTCTTTCCATGTTTTCTATTCCTTTTTTTAAATTAAGGTCACATTTGTGTCAAAAATTTAGAACAGCTGACTTCAGGTTCCAATAGGGAGTAGTCATTTACCCATTTCAACTCTCAAAAATCAAATTTATTTCTTACAAAACTTTTGAGGTTTTTTTTTGCCTCACCAAAATATCTGTGACCTGAGCTGCACTGCAGCTGTAATTAGTCTAAATAATTCAATTTAATTATCCAACAGAAAAATAAAATGGCAATATTCAGGCATTGGAACGAGTTGCTCAGGGAGGTGGTGGAGTCACCAGCCCTGGAGGTGTTTAAGTCATCTGGATATGGTGCCTGGGGGATCCCTGGAGAGTAGGGATCTTGCACTTGGTGATCTTGAGGGGCTTTTCCAACTGGAATGTTTCTGTCAGATGTGAATACTTCCAGCTCTGCCCAGAGCACCCCCAGTTCTATCCAGACCACCCCAAGCTTCATTTTGCTGCTGCCTTTCCAAAGCAAACAGATGAAACCAGCCTGAAACATTACGAAAGGCCTTGGCTCAGCAGCCTTGCAGCCTCATGTCCCCTGTTTTTCAGAAGAGGAGGAATGTGGCCAATGGCCAGGACATCTGTCAGACAAACTCCATCCACAGCCAGAACTCCGTCTGCAATCGAATAATCCTGGTGGATCAATCTGATGGAACATTGGAGTTGGTGGAGTGACAGCAGAGAGGAATTTAGCTGGGGCTAATTATGGTGATGAATTTACAGTGTGAGGAGACAAGTGCTGCTGCTGCAGGCCAAACCAAATGCTGTCATTGTCTTTTTTTTTTTTTTTCAGAAGAGAAACAGCAGTCACCAAAACAGGATGACAAACTAAG
Organism: Semnornis frantzii; assembly: GCA_013399775.1. Lineage (NCBI taxonomy): Eukaryota > Metazoa > Chordata > Aves > Piciformes > Ramphastidae > Semnornis > Semnornis frantzii. The sequence goes on along the minus strand of VWYK01118644.1, from coordinate 10,841 downwards.
GAAGAATTATTGCTCAACAGCAAAACAAAAAGGAGACAGAATGATTTAGTCGAGAGACAGATCAGATCATCTGCGTCTCCTCCTCTGGAGACTTTCCAAACCCACCTGGATGTGTTCATGTGTGACCTGCCCTAGGTGACCCTGCTTTGGCAGGGGGGTTGGACTGAATAATCTTTGGAGGACCCTTACAACTCCCAACATTGTGAGATCTATGTATGACATGGTGATGTTTGGTCTAAAATTGTTATTCAGAGGTTGATTGTCTCTGGAGCTCATCTGGTCCAATCCCTTACTCAAACCATAACCTACACTGTAGTGTTTGCTTCCCTAAAATCTAAAATAGGCTTCTTCTGTTAAAACTTTGCTCTTCTGACACCCAACTTAGAGTACTGTATCCAGTTATGGGGTCCTCAACACAAGAAGGAGATGGGTGGGAAATGGCTGAGAGCAGCCCTGAGGAACAGGCCCTGGGGGTCTGGGGTGATGCAAAGCTCAAGATGAGGCTGCAGTGGGAGTGCAGCCCAGAGAGCAACTGTGTGCTGGGCTGCAGCAAGAGCAGTGTGGGCAGCAGGGTAAGGGAGGGCATTCTGCCCCTTTGCTCTGCTCTCCTCACACCCCACCTGCAGTCCTGTGTGCAGTTCTGGAGCCCCCAGCACAGGAAGGACATGGAAGTGTTGGAGCCAGTGCAGAGGAGGCCACCAAGATGCTGAGAGGGCTGCAGCAGCTCTGCTGTGAGGACAGGCTGAGAGAGTTAGGGCTGTGCAGCCTGGAGAAGAGAAGGCTTCCAGGAGACCTTGGAGTGGCCTTGCAGGACCTGAAGGAGGCTCCAGAAGGCTGGGGAGGGACTATTGACAAGGTCTGGGAATGCCAGGACAAGGGGCAATGGGTTTGAAGTGGCAGAGGGGAGATTGAGACTGGATGTTAGGAGGAAGTTGTTTGCAGTGAGGGTGATGAGACACTGGCACAGGTTGCCCAGGGAGGTTGTGGCTGCTCCCTCCCTGGAGGTGTTGAAGGCCAGGTTGGATGAGACCTTGAGCAACCTGTTGCTGGTGGGAGGTGCCTCTGCCCATGGTGGGAATGTTGGAACTAGATTTTTAAGCCCCCTCCAAACCAAACCATTCTATGATTCTATGAACTTGTGTGCATTGCTCCTCATCCTGCCATCTCCCATCTGAGCTGCAGAAAGCACTGAGATCCTTTCTCACACCTTTTTTGCTTAGGGCTTAACAATCCCAGACCCTTCAGCATCTCCTCATGCTTTCCTTATTCTTTTTTCTTCCAGAGCACTGTGCCAGTAAACCTTCCCAAAGAACAGTTCCTGAGAGGAAGAAAAACCAATGCAAGCTCACTTATGGCAGCATTTCTGAGGTCAGAGCTGCACCATTTCCTTCCCAAAGCTCTTGAGACATTCCCAACACAGCTCATCTGCAGATGACTGCATACAGCTGATCTATTATTCAGCATAGGACCTCACTGCTACCTGGGCTAGATGACAGGGTGAGACTTTGTGAGTAGATCCTTCTGTGGCCTTGAGCCTGACCTAACAAGATCGCTGAGGACAGCTGTCAGGTCACCATACCCGAGTGAACCTTCCCTGGTTGTGTGGTCCTGTCCCATCACTTCTGTGCTGCCTCTAACTTTAGCCTGCCCACTGGCTCAGCCAGCTCATCTCGAACTGCCAAGGATTCTGATTTCAAGCTGCACAAGAGGGACTGTGGCCAGGCGGCCAGACAGGAGGGTAAGCTGTGGGCAGAAGGAAAGCACCATCCTGTTGGTGTGCCACTGGCTCAGCTCCTCTAGCTCACCTAAGCCTGTATTAAAACAGATAATGGGTACTGGGGAGAGTACTCTGCCTTCCCTCAGGCACATGTTCATAAATCAGAGAGTGGTTTAGGTTGGAAATAACCTTAAATATCTAGTTCCAACATTCCCACCATGGGCAGGGACACCTCCCACTAGTCCAGGTTGCTCGAGGCCCTGTCCAACCCAGCCTTTAACATTTCCAGGGAAGGGGCATCCACAACCTCCCTGGGAAACCTGTTCCAATGTTTCCCCATGCTCATTGGAAATAATTTCTTCCTAATATCCAGCCTACATCTGCCTTCTTCCAGCTCTAAGCCATCTCCTCTCATCCTGTCACTACAATCCCCTGTCAAAAGTCCCTCCCTGACTTTCCTGCAGCCCACTTCAGGTACCAGAAGGCTGCTGTGGGGTCTCCCTGGAGCATTCTCTTCTCCAGGCTGAAGAGCCCCAATTCTCAGCCTATCCCTATGGGAGAGGTTCTCCAGCCCTCTGATCATCTTCACTGCCTCCTCTAGACCTGCTACATCAGTTCCATGTCCTTCTGGTGTTGGGAGTATCAAAACTGGACGTAGTACATATTTCCCATACCCATGCTGAAACAGAAATGTTCCCAACTGGAAGGCTTCATTTTGATTACACAGTCACTGACATTCCTGTCCTAGTTTTCATATGCCTTAAAAATCCTCCTGTGTTCCCATGCAAAACCTGCATGCTGCTGGAACAAAACCCATGGGAACTCTCAGGATGGGCAGCAAGCAGAGGGTTTCTGGTTGCTGCCAAACAACAAACCCAACCCTGACCCCAGGCAGGGAATTAACAGCCAAATGTACAGGCAGCTAGAGAAAGAGGCAGGGCATTTCTGTCACACAGGACTTTCACTGCAAGGTTTTACCCTGAGGCAGAGATCTAGAGACATCAGAATACCCCAATTATATCACTTAGTACTGTACACAGACAGGTAAACCAGGGCAAGAAGGCGTTAATTTAATAGTGAGCCATTGCTGCTCTCTGGACACTGAAAATGCTCAAAATGATCCTCAGATGCTGTTTTGACTGGAGAAATTGTCTGGCATGGAAAACCACCAGATGATCCCTAAGCCTGTCTCCTGTCAATCTCTAACAATAAAGCAGTTAACAACATCCCTGGTGATGACTCAAGTACAGCAGAGAACAAAAGGACTAAGTGATGTCAGAACCACACCAGCATGACTTGGGATGAAGGAGAAATGTCTCCCTCCCTTGTACTCCCTGCAGCAGGTCAGAAGCAGTGTCAGTGTCTTAGTGCACAGGGGAAACAGTCAGTGTTGGTAGTGTCTCACTCCAAGACAGGTTTTGAGGTGCTGAGGCATGTCCAGAGAAGGACAACAAAGCCAGGGAAGGGTCTGGAGAACAGAGTTGGGGAGGAGCAGCTGAGGGAACGGAGTTTAGTCTAGAGAAGAGGAGGCTGAGGGGGAGACCTCACAGCTCTCAACAGCTCCCTCAAAGGAGGCTGGAACCAGCTGATGCTGGTTTCTTCTCCCTAGTAACAAGCAATAGAACGTGAATAAATGGCTTCTAGTTGTCCCAGGGGAGGTTTAGATTGGGTATAAGAAGAAACTTCTTCCCTGAAAGGGTTTTCTGGCACAGGCTGCCCAGGGAGGTGTTTGAATCCCCATCCATAGAGATGTTTCAGAAAGGCAGAGATGTGGTGCTGTGGTTTATCCTTGGTAAATAATGGTTGGACTGAGTGATCTTGGAGGTCTCGCCAACTGAATCAATTCTATGCTTGTAAGACTAAACAATGGAAGAAAACAATGTTCAACTGCACATGACTGAAAACATCTCCAGTGGCATTCTGACTCCTCAAGTATGTTCAAAACTATTCTTCCTCTCCTCAGATCCCAATGTTCATTTCCTGGAAATGAGGCAGAATAAAAAAAATTACATGTCTCAGAGGCGTTACAGAAAGTTGATCTCCATCCTAGTTACAGATTTGGGGCTGTCCCCTCATGACAGTGTTCCCATAATAAGGTCAGGGACAGCCCAAGGCTTCCTGGCAACAACAGCAAAGCTCAGCTTTGCCACACCAGTAAGAAAGAGCCTGATGCTGGAGTCCAAGGGCTCAACTTGGGTGTCTGGGAGGAAGGACAGGAAAAGCAGGGAGCCAGACACTCTCCAGCAGCTGCCCATCAGGTGGTGCAACAAACTCCCAGGTCCTGGGGGAAGGACAGTGGAGGACCTGGAGTGCTGGTCCAGGTCACTAAGCTCACCATGAGCCAGCAACCAGCCTTGTGGTCAAGAAGGCAAAAAACTGCTGTGTATTCAAAAGAGCGTGGTCAGCAGGTCAAGGGAGGCTCTCCTCTCTCTCTACAGGAGTGAGGCCACACTTAGCATATTGTGTCCAGTTTTGGGAACCCCAGTTGGAGAGGCAGAGAACGACTGGGCAGAGTCCAATGGAGGCTACAAAGACACTGAGAGGACTGAAGCATCACTCTGGCAAGGACAGGCTGAGAGACCTGGGGCTGTTTAGCCTGGACAAGATTGAAAGAGGATCTAAGGGGTGGGGGACAGGAGAATGTGGCTGGGCTCTTTTCCCAGTGGTGCCCAGTGACAGGACAAGGGAAAAAAGGGCACAAGCTAGAGCACAAGGGGGTTCACTGAAACAAGAGGGGGATATTATTTCCTCTGAGGATGCTGGAGCAAGCTGCCCAGAGAGGCTGTGGAGTCTCCCCTGAGGGTGTTGGAACAAGCTGCTCAGAGAGGCCGTGGGGCCTCCCCCAGAGACTTTCAAAACTCACCTGGACATGTTTCTGTACAACCTGATCTAGGCAACCCTGCTTGAGCAGAGGGGTTGTACTGGATGATCTCTAGAGGTCCCTGCTATCCCCTACCACTTTGTGATTCTGTTCTCCAAGCCTTGGGGAAGGGCAAAGGCAAAAGCACAGCCACGCTGCTCCAGTGCCACTGGCACTTGGCTGTCCTGCCTTTGTCAGTGCTCAGAGCAAGCCGTGGCACAAAGTGCTGGGGTTTTCTCTCATTAGCATGGAGGAGGCAGTGCTGCTCAACCCTGCAGCCACTGCTGTCTCAGCATTAAGTGCTGGTTTGTATGCAGTTTCCCACACACGCTCCATTGCAGTTAAAATCATAGAATGGTAAGGTTGGAAGGGACCTCAAAGCTCAGCCAGTTCCAACCCCCTGCCATAGGCAGGGACACCTCCCACTAGTACAGGTCACTCAAGGCCTCATCCAACCTGGCCTTGAACACCTTCAGGGAGGGAGCAGCCACAACCTCCCTGGCCAACCTGCACCAGTGTCTCACCACCCTCACTCCAAACAACTTCCTCCTAACATCCACTTGCAATCTCCCCTCTGACACTTCAAACCCATTGCCCCTTGTCCTGGCATTACAAGACCTTGTCAATAGTCCTTCCCAAGCCTTCCTGGAGCCCCCTTCAGATCCTGGAAGGCCACGCCGAGGTCTCCTAGAAACCTTCTCTTCTCCAGGTTGCAGAGCCCCAACTCTCTCAGCCTGTCTTCACAGAAGAGCTGCTGCACCTCTGAGCATCTCAGTGGCCTCCTCTGCACTGGCTCCAACACTTCCATGTCCTTCCTGTGCTGGGGGCTCCAGAATTGCACACAGTATGATCTGGTCTCTTGGTGCTGCCCTGCAGCAGCCGCTCAACTTCAGTCATGCTGAGAAGCCTGTCAATAGCATAAACCAGAGAAGCAGCCTGCTCCAAACTTCAAATGCCTTGCTAGATCCTGCTTCCTGCCTCTAGGTAGAAAGGCAAAGGCCTGTGCTCCCCAGCAAGCAAGCCCTGACACCTGCCAGAATTCAGGTTGTGCTTTATGAGCAAAGAAAACAAGAACGTTACCAATGGATCACTGCACAGCAGCATCCATACCTATGGATGATAGGTATCATCCATACCTAGGTTTATTTCTCTAGCATTTCTTTAGCCATCACTTACTAATGGCACTCAGAATTACAGAGTTGTTTTGGTTGGAAAAGACTTCTAAGCTCAACAGTGTGCACTGGCAGCCCAGAAAGCCAGTGGCAGCCTGGACTGTATCAAAAGCAGCATGGCCAGAGATGGAGAGACAGGATCCTGAGCCTGTGCTCAGACCTCACCTGGAGCAGTGTCCAGCTCCAGAGCTACCAACACAAAAAAGGCATGGACCTGCTGGAGGAGGTTGAGAGGAGGGCACGAAGATAATCAGAGGCTGCAGCACCTCTGCTATGGGGACAGGCTGAAAGAATCATGGTTGTTTAGCCTGGAGAAGGATCCAGGGAGACCCCCAGAGCAGTCTTCCAGTAGCTGAAGGGGACCTGCAGGAAGGTTGGGGAGGGACTCTTTAGACAAGCTTGGGGTGACAAGATGAGAAGCAATGGTTTGAAACTGGAGGAGGAGAGATTTAGGTTGGACATCAGGAGGAAGCTCTGCACATTGAGGGTGTTGAGACACAGGAAGAGGTCGCCCAGAGATGTGGTTGAGGGCCCATCCCTGGAGACATTCAAGCTAAGACTCATTGTGGCCCTGGGCAGCCTGATCTAGTTGGTCTGAGCACAGGGAGGCTCAACAAAATGACCTCTGAGGGTCCCTTCCAACCTGATGCGAGCTGTAAATCTGCAAATCAAGTTCAAGCACTGACCTAAGACTCCCGCGGCCCTCCAGGCGGGCGGGCCGCCACCCGGCCACGAGCCCCCGCGGCCCTCCAGGCCATGTCCACACAGTTTTTGACTACCCCACCACGAATGTGAAAGGGTTTCTGTTTGTTAGTTCAGGAAAAGAGAACTCTCCTATTTTTCTTCTAGAGGAAGGAGTGGATATGCATTTAGGTGAGACTTTAGTCCTGAAGTCACACACATTGTCACACACAATGGGGAGTTGTCACATAGGCACAGCTGATAGAAACTGCATAGAAGGTTGAGTTTAAAACCAAATCATCCTGTACTAGGAACATTAAGCTTTAAAGCTCTTTGTATCCAGCAGTACCTGCTTGACAATCCCTGATGAAATGCCCTGCTGAACAATCCATGCCACACACTGTTGGGAGCAAAAAGCTGCTTACCCTTTACTGTAAGACCAAGGCAGCTCTGACTGGAAATAAAATACTCATTCTTCAAGGGGAAAAAGAAGCAAACAACAAAAGCCAAAATTAACAGATCAGCAGCGTGTTAGAAGCAAAATCCCAGCCAATGCTGTTGAAAACTTCATGCCAGTTTTAATGGATTTGGAGAAGTATAAAAATCATAGGATGGTTTAGGTTGAAGGGACCTCCAAACGGGAACCAGTCCAACCCCCTCTGCAGCAAGTAGGGGCATACTCCACTAGATCAAGTTGCCCAGACCCCCGTCATGCATCACCTTGAGTACCTCCAGAGATGGGGCCTCAATCACCTTCTTGGGCAACCTGTTCCGCTACCCTTATAGTGCAGAACTTGTTCTGGAGTCTTGTGTACCGTTCTGGAGCTGCTAGCACAGGAAGGTCATGGAAGTGTTGGAGCCAGTCCAGAGGAGGCCACCAAGGTGCTGAGAGGGTTGCAGCAGCTCTGCTGTGAGGACAGGCTGAGAGAGTTCGGGCTCTGCAGCCTGGAGAAGAGAAGGCTTCCAGGAGACCTTGGAGTGGCCTTGCAGGATGTGAAGGGGGCTGCAGGAAGGCTTGGGAGGGACTATTGACAAGGTCTTGTAATGCCAGGACAAGGGGCAATGGGTTTGAGGGGAGATTGAAACTGGATGTTAGGAAGTTGTTTGCAGTGAGGGTGGTGAGACACTGGCACGGGTTGCCCAGGGAGGTTGTGGCTGCTCCCTCCCTGGAGGTGTTCAAGGCCAGGTTGGATGAGGCCTTGAGTGACCTGTACTAGTGGGAGGTGTCCTTGCCTATGGCGGGGGCTTGGTATTGGATGATGCTTGAGGTCTCTTCCAACCTTACCATTCTATGATTCTATAATGGTTGGACTCAATAATCTTAAAAAGGTCTCTCCCACCTTAAATGATTCCATGATTCTCTGATTCTGCTTGCAGCGCTGTATGATAAAACTATAAAATCTACCCTGGGCAAGCTGTTTTAGTGGTTTAGCAGGCCAACAAGCCAGCACACTGTCTTTAGGCCAAAAGCAATGCAGTGAACTGTTTGAGATTTCCAGCATTTCTATCATCCCACCTTGCAAGCTAATGAAGAATGGCTCTGTGAGAACAAAAGGAATGCTGATTTGTCTCAGAAAACAACCGCACAGAGGGAGAATGGGTATGGAAACAGCCTCAAACACACTGAAATGAGTCCAGAGAAGAGCTGAAAAGATTTACTGCTCTCTTATGAATACTCTAGCATGTCTTCCCTCTCTTGTGAAAAAGCAGCAAGGATAAAGCACCACATCAATAAATGGTGTAAGCTCTGGCTCAGCTAATTAACTTAATTCACAGGTTTTAACTTGTGGTTTGTGGGTCTGAAGCTCTATGAACTCTGTCCAAGTGGTTCTCAATAGGTAATTAACAAAACCAAACCCATTTTCAGTAAAATATGGTTAGCTGCAGAAGCACTCAGCAGAAGTGGGAAAGGTCTCTGCCTCACTGGCTTTCCACTCTTTGATGTATCAGGTAGGTGAGCTGGTTGATTTGTGTGACCAACAGGACCAGGGAAGGAATTGTGTGTGTCCCGACTCAGCACTGGTGAGGACAAAGCAGAAGTCCTGGGTTTTGTTCAGGAGCCTTCATTCAAAAAAGCACATTGAGGTTCTGGAGCTGATCCAGAGTTGGTGAGGGATTTAGAGAACAGGGCTTGGAAGGAGCTGCTGAGGACCTGGGGTTGTTTAGTGCAGAGAAAAGGAGGCTGAGGGGAGACCTCACTGTACTCTCTACAGCTCCCTGAAAGGAGGCTGGAGCCAAGTCAGGCTTGGTCTCTTCTCCCTAAAAACAACTGATAGGAAGAGAGGAAACAGGGCTCAGGTTGCACCAAGGGAAGTTTAGGCTGGAGATTAGAAGAAACTTCTTCCCTGAAAGGGTTCTCAGCTACTGGCACAGGCCGCCCAGGGAGGTGGTTGAATGCCCATCCCTAGAGGTGTTTCAAAGAGACAAAGATGTGGTGCTAAGTGCCATGGTTCAGCTCCAGCCTGGGCAGAGTTAGAGAATGGTTGGAATGGATCCTAAAGATCTTTTTCTACTGAAACAATTCTATGATTATTATAAAGAGGAGAAAATGCTTTGGATGTGGTAGGAGACAAAGGTTACCTGTCTGACTGCACTGCTTTGGGAGAGTCACTGCTCTCCCCCTCCCTGCCTCAGAGGGCAATAGGAGAAGCCATCAATGCTCTGACATTGCCAGAATGCAGAGCAGCATCTTCTGCAAAGACACAAAGGCATCCAAAGAGCAGCATTTTTAGTGCTCTGCTCTCAGCACCTTCATAGAATCTGACTCCTCAAATAATGAACGTGAAAATGAACACTGCTGCAAATGAATGGGGGGGGAGCACAACACCTGCTGGGATTTTGCAATCCTCTTTTGTTTCTTTTGGGAGCAAACCAGAGCCACATCAGGCTGCTGATCATAAAGAACACAGCCTTGGAGATTAGGATAGAGGAAACAAGAGACTCCTTTCTCGCGGAGCAGGCAAAAAATTCAAACCAAAATGGCAGCTCAAATTATCATCATTTGCTGCAATGCTAATAATTTGAGAGTTTTATGTCCAGATTTGACTAAAAACTTTTGAGGATCTTGGGTTTATTTTTTTCATACCAAGTGTCACTCAGCAGTGAGTTGTGAGGATTTAAAATAGCATGCCTTCTGAGAGCAGCAAAGCACACAGAGGACACGGACCTGATGGAGGCAGCCCAGGAGGGCTACAAAAGTGATCAGAGGGCTGGAGCACCTCTCCACAATGACAGAGTTGGAGCTGTTTAGCCTGAAGAGAAGGCTTCAGGAAGATCTTTTAGTGGCCTTCCAGTAGCTGAAGGGCACTACAAGAAAGCTGAGGGGCTGTTTACAAAGGCAAGCAGCCTTTCACAGACTCTCAGAATGTCAGGGGCTGGAAGGGACCTCGAAAGCTCAGCCAGTCCAACGCCCCCGCCAGAGCAGCATCACCCAGAGCAGATTACACAGGAACACATCCAGGCAGGGTTTGAATATCTTCAGAGAGGGAGATTCCACAACCCCCCTGGGCAGCCTGTGCCAGGTTTCTGTCAAAACTTGGAGCTGAGAGTTGAATTCTTTAATTGAACACTTTCCTACTGGCCTTGCCCTACCACCAACAGGTAGCACTCCAATGACCCAAAAACATGTCTGAGAGACCTGAACTGTTCCTAAATGAGCTGTCCTATATTTCCAAAAGCCACCACACTCAGCCTATGGATGACCCCACCTTATTTACTGCTGAACCCTGGGGGTCACAGAGCAATAGTGAAAGCAGCAGCTGAGCAGCCAGGCATGAGTGCAAACCAGAAACTGTCACTTTGCATCTAGACTCCTTATGGCCCACAGATCACAGGCACTCAAAAGCTTCCAGTCAGCCAAGACAAGCAGAGAACCAGCAGGGAACACAACAGATGCAGTAATTTGACTCTTACGTGATGCTGGAGAAGTCTAAGGCCAGTTTTCCTTTCCCCCATTGATTTACAGCTCAAAGCAATCATTTCACTTTAGGGAAGCCTTCGATTAACATTTGCTTTATTAAGAAAGGATCTGGAAAATACTCCAATTCTTAAACTAGGTTCAGTTTCGGGGTTCTCACCACAAGACTGACAGTCAAATACTGGAAGCAGGTCCGGAGAAGGGCAACAAAGCTGGGGAAGGGTCTGGAGAACAGGGCTGGGGAGGAGTAGCTGAAGGAGCTGGTGGGGGCGGGGTGGATTGGTCTGAAGAAGAGGAGGCTGAGGGAGACATCATGGTTCTCTACAGCTCCCTGAAAGGAGGTTGGAGTGAGGTAGGGGTTGGGCTCTTCTACCTAGTATCAGGTGAGAGAATGAGGGGAAATAGCCAGAAATTGTCAGGGGAGGATTAGGTTGGAGATGAGGAAAAAATATTTGCTGCAAGAGACCGCAGAGATTGAACAGGCTGCCCAGGGAG
>VWYK01118641.1:0-15046 GCA_013399775.1 Semnornis frantzii | reverse complement strand
TAGCTCAAACCAGCACATGTTTGATCAGATTTAACCTACAAAATCCTTGAAGCATTTAAGAATCCTAAGAGTTGCACCCTAAGTACATGGTTCTTTTTCTGAAAATAGTTGTTCGTATCATAAACGTTGAAATATAATCATAGTTTACCTGATGTTTAGAAGATAAAATAGTAAGAAAATGTGCATATTAAATACTTCCTTTTCACATTCCCCCTTGTGTAAAGGCATATAAGATACTTCTTATAGATAATGTAATGTTTGCTAATTTTTGTCTCCAATTTCACTGAATTTTTCAAATATTTAAAAACAATGTGGTTTGATTTTAATCTTTTCCCTTTGTGTGTTTGTTTGTTTGTTTGTTTGTTTTCTTTGCTCAGAAAAAGCTCCTCTAACCATTTCTGCTCAGGAGGATGTAAAAATAGTATATTATAGAGCACTGTATCCTTTTGAGTCAAGAAGCCACGACGAAATCACAATTCAGCCCGGCGATATAGTCATGGTAAGGAGGAACTGTAATATTACTTTAAAGATTTACTTGAGCTTTTTAACACTAGGCAAGATTTTTACAGACTTGAGAACTGTTCCAGTGAATACTGGAATGATGTAATTTGACATAGTAACCCTGTTACAATAATGGATAATTTTAACTTATAGCTCATTGTAAGTGCGAAGTTTAAACATAATCTGAGTGGATTGTAGCAGTTTTTAGTATATGGAGCTCTGAGTGTCTGTCAGTGTGTTTTAAAGTGTTCCTCTACAGAAGTTTTATCTCAGTGAGAGGTTTCTTGACCTCCAAGGTACCTAGTGAGTGAAGTTACTGTTACTTTCTATTGAGTATCTGTTACATGTGGAGTCAAAACCTGGCTTTGATAAAAAAAATTTTCTAATAGGAAATTTACTTTTTTACAAGACTAATACAAGAGCAGTGTGAAATTTTTAATTTGTATTANTACAAGACTAATACAAGTGCAGTGTGAAATTTTTAATTTGTATTACGAGAATGTGATGTCCAGTGTAATATTATGTGAATTCAAGATAGTTACACTTTTGTCCCAAATATTCTATAATCACATCAGCATAGTCTTTGTATGGTGGTGCAACATGGTGATAACACTAGGCATTTTTTATGCAACTCATTTGGTGACAGTTTTTGATGTAATGATGTGGTATAACTGTAACTTGAAATTGTTTGTATGGTAATTTACTCTTGAAAAAAGTTAAGTCTTTTGTGAGATCCTTTTATGTTTATTTTAAAGAGGATATAATATGAGGAGATAAAATGTAGTTTCTTAAAATGGAAACTTCAAAAGATCAAAAATTTGTTTCAGGTGTGTTGATAGAAAATCGTTTCCTTTTTTTTTAAGTAGATGAAATACAAACATTATGGTCAGCCTCTAACTCTAAAGCAATATTCTGCTTTGGTCTTTAATTATCACTAAAATTATGGTTATCTTTTTAATGGCTCCAGTTGTTAAATGTGTATATTAATACATTACTAATATGATCTTGACATGTGTATGTCTGTTCATAACAAAAGTTCCTACTGTACTATTAAATGATAACTGGTTCACTGTGGGAAAATATATCCATTGTAACATTCCTGCTCAACTAAATAGGTTTTAAGAGCTGTGGCATTTTGGCATGGTTCAGTAAGAATGGATTTGGGAAATAAAATAACCCTTTGTACGCTCTTAAAAGCTGTAATGATAATAATATATTGCATATATTCTGGGGAGGTGACCCTTCATCTCTCAGGCTTTTTCATTGTTGGTCGGTTCTTTGGGCTTTTTTTTAGTCAGTTGATTCATCTGTGTCACACTGAAATGTTTGTGACATTAGAATCTGCTTTCGGGAAATAAAAGGCAAACCCTGGATTAGTAGCACTACTGAATGACTGGGAAGAGACTCAGTGCCACTCTGAATAACAATGCAGTGTGTTGCTATTCTGCATCAACAAGTAATATTTGTCAGTCAGATGTTAAATGAGAGAGGGTACAGGTTCATGGATCTCCTTAGACTGTTGGAAAATGCTGTGTTGACTTGCTTTCTTAGCTTGTAGTCTAGGCCTGTAAATAAACTGTTGGGTTTTGTTTTGTTTTGTTTTTTCCTTGAGGGATAGTGATCACTACTAGGAAGAACTGCAGCAAAATAACACTTTTGCCAAAAATGGATGACTTTAAGGAGCATCCATGTGTTTTAAATAGACTTTGAGGTAGTCCAAGGGGTTTTCTATGCTGCTTTTGGACTTACCCTATGAAAGTAGGGTAGATGCTCTCAATTTTCATTATTTAACTTAGTTTTGACAGTAATTAAGCCCGATGGCTGAATCTTGTGGGATTTCTTTCTTACTCTGTAGTTATTGCTTAAATAGGCTACTCTTAGAGAAGTTAATATGAGACACTTCTGTGAAATGTGTTAAAATTGTGCCTTGCTTTAAATCATTGCTTTCCTGATGGAGGTTAAAAGGGAATGGGTAAGTGTGCTGTATGACTGTTAGGAAGTCTATGCAATTCATTCTCATAAACACAGATGTTGTTACCATGTAGTTTACTTGTTTTTTGAGTTCGCCTTGGGCAAAATCAACAAACTAACTCACACTGTCAAAAGTAATTTAAGTGTAATGGAGCAGAGCTTACTTTTGATAATGAGCATTGGGCTCTCAGACTTCTCTTTGTCCTTGTTTGTCATGTCCTGTGATTCTGGAAGATTTGAGTCAGTTATGTCTTCTGGAAAGTCATAATTTACAAGCTTACATGTTAAAGTGTGTCTAATTAATGACATAAATGCAACTCTGTAGTTAAGCTGACCTATACAGTTAGGACTTACTGTCTACAACAAAATTAACTATTGCTTGGAATAACTGTGTTCAAGCATAGGCAAATTTAGCATCTCACCATTTTAATGCTTCTAAGTGGCTTTATGCGTTCAAGCTTGTTCAGTCACGTCCTGTAATCAAAGAACTGTACAGCAGATGCCACTCAAACTGTAAATAGGACTGCAGAATTCATTATGTCAGAATGACTTGTGGCTTTAATAGATGTATAGCTTGTAAATAGTTTTTACAACGGTGTAATGCACTTTTACACTGTGCATGAATCTTGAGATGTGTCTTGGTGCAAACAAGGGAGAAGGATGAGGGTTTATTCAGAAAGGAAAAGTATTTGCAAATTTGAGGAGGGCTTTCTTCTTCATGGCTTTCCAGTGCGTGTTACCTGTAGCACCGACGTGTAGTCATGTGTAATGATTTAGAGAATGTGTGCATGTAGGCTGTGCTGTTTTAATTCTTCTTACCTTGTAATTACAGGATTTTTATATTTTCTCTTAACTTGAATTTGTGTTTTCTCTGCTTCTTACCTTTTTATGTACTCTAAGTGTTTGTCACTGTAAGCTAAATTGATTAATAATCCTAGCCAAGCTTTTTCTAAGAGCAAATATTTTGAGCCAAGAAGCCATGACTTTTTCAAAGCTCCATCTGTTCAAGAAGTTAAATTGCTATTGTATGTATGAATTTGTGTACAATGTATGGAATTCTTTTCCTTTGGATGCCTTTTCTCTTCCTGGAGAAGAGAAGGCTTTGAGGAGACCTTATAGCAGCCTTCCAATATCTGAAGGGAGCCTACAGGAAGACCGAGGAGGGACTATTGACAAGGTCTTGGAATGACAGGACAAGGGGCAGTGGGTTTGAACTGGCAGAGGGGAGACTGAAACTGGATGTTAGGAGGAAGTTCTTTCCAGTGAGGGTGGTGAGACACTGGCACAGGTTGCCCAGGGAGGTTGTGGCTGCTCCCTCCCTGGAGGTGTTCAAGGCCAGGTTGGAGGAGGCCTTGAGTGACCTGTGCTAGTGGGAGGTGTCCCTGCCTATGGCAGGGAGTTGGAACTAGATGATCCTTGAGGTCCCTTCCAACCTTACTATTCTTTGATTCTATGAATAGTTGTCTTGCAAAGCAAGTCCAACTGGCCTTTGCTGCTATTAGGCTTTGGCTTGAAGTAAATAAATGGATTCTGTTATTGCTGATAATGTTTCATATAGTACAGTTTGTTGAAATAAGCATAATTGAGTGAAATGTGGGTGAGTTACAGAACTGTAGTAGCTCTGATAGCAGCAGAACATAAATTAAAAGTAGGAAATTATTAAAGAAGCTTCCATGGAAAACCTAAAACATTCATGATGCTATTTTCTCGTCACTTTCACTAGTCATTGATTGTGAGAGCTAGAATGGATGTTTTTGTGTCAGAGACAGCCTCGCTGTGTAAAGTTTCTGTGTAGGTGTAATCAGCATATGGCCCCTCACATGCAGAGCTTATTTTCAGTGTTGTAACAGGAATTTCAGCAGTCTAAAAATACATAAATCGAAAGCCTGCAAAGGAGAAAGACTTTAAATGGTCATTTCAATGATAGGTAGCTGGACAAAACAAACTGTGGTACTCTGTTTAGCTTTGATGAAATAATTTGTGTGACAGGATTGGAGTTTGGTTTTGTATGTAGAGTGAGTATCTACCATAAAGCAGGGCATCTCATTCTGTGTGCATGCACTGGTAGTGATGCACAAGCCAGGTCTGTGTGGAGCAGGCCACTGCAAAGCCAGCCTTTCTGATGACAGAGGTACTTATCGGCCTTGTTGCTTTTGCCACTAAGAGTTCTGTTCCTGTTATTCCTATCACTTGGCATTCGGTCGCTGGAGCTAAGTAGTCGTAAGCTGTTACTCTAAAATATGATTGAATAATAAATAAATACACCCCCCCCACACACATCCACATCCACTAGAATTCACTATTCAAGTGTGCATTTAAAGCTTAGTTGTACCTTGGAAAAAATAGTCTAACCTAGTTTATTTGTTGTGGAGACTTGGGGATAGTGAGTGTAAAAATATAAGAAATTATAACAAATTAGTTTTTAAAAGATTCAAATTAATTTATTTAAAGCTCCAATACTGCACTACAAAACCAGATGCTAATTGCATTTTAATTGAGTAACAGAGAAACCAGAATTTTTATGAATTACAGAGTAAAAATTATCTGTTAAAGTGCCTTTGCATGAATACTTGTATAAAACTTGATTGGAATGAACAAGCATAAATTTCAGTGTCCTAACTGGCTGCTTGATGAATTATTTTACCTTAAAACTGTCTTCTGAAGAGACATTAAATTAGTCATTTTTAAAACCCTTTGGTAGTAGTTTTTCTGTGATTTGTTTTGCCTTTTTTTTTCCCCCCTCTGCTTGTACAAAACTTTTTTCTCCCCTGAAAAATCACAATGTTTTCTGTATGACACTGATTCATTTCAAAGATGCCCTTTTTAGAACATTACCATAACAGATTTCTGGCTTTTCAATCCTGCTTCTTTTGTATATTAGTGATTCTAGTTACTACCTTAGCAACTGAACGAGACTAGAGACTGTGTGACTCTTGTTTAGGTTATTTCGTTTGGCATCAGGTACTGATAGTCTGTTTCTCCTCTCTCTCCCACGATTCACCCTCTGCTGTGACCTCCCATCACTCATACTACTGCCTTAACAATCTTCTTCCATGCTGAAGTGGAAATTTTGCCTGGCACTGCAGTAAAACCACACTGAATCGGTCAAGCATGTAGTCCATTTATTTCACCGTTTGCTTTGGTGTCTTAGGGACTAAAACAGAAGATGGACCCAACAAAAAGCAGAAATAATTGATTGTTCTGCAGCAGAAGAGATTGCAAATTACAATCAGAGGCAGTCAAAGAGTCAACAACTGGCCTAAGGCAAAGCAATCTATCAACAGCTCAAATTAGTAGTCCAGGCAGAAGCTTTGCTGCTTTGCTTTCAGTTACTTTTAGGCAGAATAATGGTTCCCACCTTTAATGTGGAGTGACTAGTTTGCACTATTTCAACAAACAATTTTTTGCCACTATTTTTTTCTTTTTCTCCAAAGAAGCAGCCAATTAGGTTGTTTTTGTCAAAACTGATAGAGTGAATTCATAGCTGTGTATTCAACTGCAGAAGCAGCTAGCTTGAGATGCTAAGTNCAGGAGACCTTAGAGTAGCCTTCCAATATCTGAAGGGGGCCTACAGGAAGGCTGGGGAGGGACTATTGACAAGGTCTTGTAATGACAGGACAAGGGGCAATGGGTTTAAACTGTCAGAGGGGAGATTGAAAGTGGATGTTAGGAGGAAGTTGTTTGCAGTGAGGGTGGTGAGACACTGGCACAGGATGCCCAGGGAGGTTGTGGTTGCTCCCTCCCTGGAGGTGTTAAAGGCCAGGTTGGATGAGGCCTTGAGTGACCTGTTCTAGTGGGAGGTGTCCCTGCCTATGGCAGGGAGTTGGAACTGGATGATCCTTGAGGTCCCTTCCAACCTTGCCATTCTATGATTCTATAATGTTACATACTGGAAATTCCTTTGAGAAGAATAGTATTTCTTCAGCTCATGAAGCATTGTTATCAACAAATCCCTCACACTTATAGTTGATTTATAGGAAATAGTATCAGGTGATTTAGAAGTGCAAATGTAAGCATCTCTGACTGCTGTATACTGCTACCTGCCACAGCCAACTCCTGAGCTACACTGTCATTGGTAACTTTCTAGTTTGAAATACTCATTGCTACTGGCCTAAAGACACGAGAGAAACTGTTGCTGGAAAACAACCACAGTGTAGAGTTGGTCTTCTGACTTTTCATTACTGGCCAGGATTTAATACTGTTTTGACCACTGCTGGAAAATCTGCAGCTAGCAGATTGTTGAACAGAGTAGGTGTTATTTACACATCAAAGGTGCAAACCCTATTAATGTTTAAGTCTTTTCCTCAAAATTGAGATTCTTTTCACCTACTGAAGAGATTATATAGCTAGAGCACCACATTTGCCAAATTTTTTACTGGGTATAGTTATTGCCTTTTTGTCTAAAAGGTTTTCTGCAACTGACATTGCCTTGGAGGTGGAGGTGTTTAGTCACCATATATCAATTCACCAAGGCTAGCAAAGAGTCAATTGCTTTTCTTCTGCAGTTCTTGCTGGATGTGGTTAGCAGTGACTCACAGAATCTAAACTGGCTGTGTTTGCTGAAATAGCAGGCTAAGACAGTTGTCTGTCAGTAGGGCCTGGAGAAAAATGTGGGCAATGTTGAAGAAAAATTAATAGGAAAGTGTGAAATTTCCACAATTGTAGTTTAATGTGATAATAACAAGTAAGAATTAAAATACAGCTGCAAAAATAGCTCAGTTTCATCTGTTAGTGATATCAGAGAGATAAGAGTTCCATATGAGAACTTAACCATGGAATGTTTTGCATAAATACATTTTCAAATTTGTGGATTTGTTTTGAATTGTTTGGTGGATGTTGTTCCTAATATGCTGGGAGGGTGGGGGGTGTTGTATTTTCTGTGTGAGAACATCTAGGAAGACTCTTTTATAAACTGCCTTAGTTAAACCAGAAATATCAACACTTGCAGGATTTTTCTAGGGCTCACTTTTCCCAAGTCTGTGACAGACTTTTAACTGTTTAAAAGCCTGTGCTTGGCATACGGATTAGGACTGAGATAAAACTTTTTAATCTCATCACCAAGAAATGCTTTTCGTCCTGGCAGGGCAGGGGAAGGAAAAGAATTGCCAAGCACTACTGTGTTCCAAAAAGTTCTCTTATCTATTAACATAGAAGGAATAGCTGACAACATAGTCCTCCAAAGGTAAATCCAGTAACAACAGTAAAATTCTGCTTGGGTGGAATTCATGTTTGTAATGAAGATGTCATGTCTCTCTAACTAGACAAAGTTAATTACTGTGAATGAGATGGATTGTTTTAAGGAAAAAATTCATTTGTGTGCTATGCTTCTTAACTTTCTAACTTACTGTATTATCTACAGGTGGATGAAAGCCAGACTGGAGAACCAGGGTGGCTTGGTGGAGAATTGAAGGGGAAAACTGGATGGTTCCCTGCAAACTATGCAGAGAAAATACCTGACAGTGAAGTTCCAGCTTCTGTAAAGCCAGCAGTTGAGGCAGTGGCTGCACCTAAAGTTTCTGTGCATGAAACCACTACATCTCTAGGAACTCCTGCTTCTACAGAGTGTACTACAACTGCCAATAACTGGGCAGACTTCAGTTCAACGTATGTTTGGGTGGTGATTATCACCCTAAATGTGGTGGAGTCCTTTTTAATGATTTTGAACTGTGCTGGCAATTAACACAGAGCATTAAGACTGCAAAACAAAAATAGCTGGTTTGAAATAAGGAATTTTATTCTGTAGCAAATAGTTGAAATCTCAGTCTTGTGCAACTTTAGCCATGCTCCTGTTGTTTCTACCTGAGAAGTACAGAAGGTCATGTCACATAGCCTTTGGATACTGTTACAATCTAGGTGGACAACAATTGATTATTCCAACAAATAGCATAAAACAACACAAGAAGGATTGAGATAGGTGCTTTGTTTACACTTGTAAAGTGTAGAGGATTTTGTTCTTTTAAGTGGGTATTTGGAGGCAGAGGTGTGGATTATGAGATTTAGTGGGCATTTTAAGACAAGAGATAATGTGAAAAGAATGAGGATGTGTAAAACTCATTGAAAAGATGTCATTAGGAAATAATTTTAAGCAAAAGAAAATAAGGTTTTGAATGTGAAGCAGTGGAATTCTATATAATGGAAGGGGATGTGAGAGGTCAGTGATGTGCAGGTACAAAGATTTTGAAGAATTCTGAAGAGAATGATGATTTATTTTGTTACTCCTTTCCACTGTGTGTAATGAAGACTGCACTACTTGAATTTCTGTTACAGTGGGGCCCCAGTAAGAAATGAAAATAAATTACAGGAACAGCTGGCCTTAAATAGCAAAACCAAGCAACTGTTTTTTAGAGACTACCTTTCTAAGATAAATTAATTTAGCCTATGTTTAATTGCACTGCTTCCATCTGAGAGTTATGATACTCATAGAATATTCAGTAAAATAATGAATTAACCTAGAATGTAGAAGATATTTTTGCACAATCTTCCTGCAGGAGTGTTAATATTCAGTTTAAAAGAGTAGAAATGCCTTTTTTTTTTTTTTTGTCCCCCCCCCCAATCCCAGATGGCCAGCAAACACTAGTGAGAAACCAGAGACTGATAACTGGGATGCGTGGGCAGCTCAGCCATCGTTGACTGTTCCCAGTGCAGGACAGCTGCGGCAGCGATCAGCCTTCACTCCTGCCACTGTGACAGGTTCATCTCCCTCTCCTGTCTTGGGTCAGGTGAGCACCTATATTCATTAAAAGTTCTGACTGAGCACAAATGTTTGCAAAGCAAAGGAGGAACACTGATCATGTATGGATTCAGTCCCCTGAGATAGGTGAGCTATTTCAGTGTTGAGCGATAATCAGGTAGTGTTCATATGTTTGCAAAATTCCTGGCGGAATTCAATATGAAGCAGTTTTTGTTCTATTCTTGCTGGCTTTGTTAGACTTTAATGCTCTAGTCCAAACATTTTGGCAGGATGCCAGTTTTGGGTCACTTCCTTGGAGCTTTCCTGAATCACATGATCATAACCTTCACTCCAAAGTGGATTATGCAGTTAAGTGGAATAGCAGTGGCAGAGCTTCACATCAGATGAGTTCTGTCCATCTGTTCTGGCATTTCCTTTTCCTCAGCTGAACAACATACTGTTCTTTTAGGCTAATGTGTTACGAAAAATGATGCATATCTTAGTGTCCTGGAGAAAAAAGAAGTTGGTATGTACAGTGCAGCACGGCATCATTTTCCATAAAGTTTACATTACCTTCTTGAAGGTTTATTACATTGTTTCTGGTTCTACTTTGTAGGTTGAACTTACTTCGTTTTATAGTGTTGAGGCAGAGTCTGTGTGTTTTGTTGATACAGAATTAACATAACTGTGTGTTTTGTTGTTACAGAGTTAGCATAAGAGTAAAATTCTTTAAGCATCTTTCCTTTTTTTTTTTCCCCCTAATTACATTAGGGTGAAAAAGTGGAGGGTCTTCAAGCACAGGCTTTGTATCCTTGGAGAGCAAAAAAAGACAACCACCTTAATTTCAACAAGAACGACATCATCACAGTTTTGGAGCAACAAGACATGTGGTGGTTTGGAGAGGTTCAAGGACAAAAGGGGTGGTTTCCTAAATCGTATGTGAAGCTTATTTCAGGCCCCATTAGGAAGTCAACAAGGTATTTTATTTACTTTTACCATAGTTTACTGCTGTTGTATAGTAGTTAAATATAGAGAGTTGCACCCTTGAATTTTAAAATTTAGAAACTGCTCTGTAAAAATGTTGGAGGTTTGGTTGTTTGTTTTTTTTTTTTTTTTTTGTGTTTTTTTTTTTTTTTTTTTTTTTTTTTNAAACTGCTTTGTAAAAATGTTGGAGGTTTGGTTTTTTGTTTTTTTTTTTTTTTGTGTGTTAATTTTGTTTTTTAATTATTTCGTTTTGACTTTTTTTCTGGAGGGTTTTGCCTTTCTACTCTGGAAAGGTTGGAGGAGGCCTTGAGTGACCTGTACTTGTGGGAGGTGTCCCTGCCTATGGCAGGGGGTTGGAGCTAAATGATCCTTGAGGTCCCTTCCAACCTTACCATTCTATGATTCTATAATTTTCTTGAGGTATAAGAAAACTACTCTCTATTGCCATTGAGTCACACATCTAAAACTAAATGATCTTAGTTTCATTTGACTTGCAACTAAAAAATGAGTGTATAGTTCATAAAATTGTAACTAAGTCACAGGTTCTCTTTCCCCAAAGCAAAAAAGTGTACCTCAAAATTTAATCATTATCATTTATTTTATAGATGAAACAAATCAAAATCTGTTTCTTTGCCCAGGGAGGTTGTGGCTGCTCCCTCCCTGGAGGTGGTCAAGGCCAGGTCCGAGGAGGCCTTGAGCGACCTGTACTAGTGGGAGGTGTCCCTGCCTATGGCAGGGGGTTGGAACTAGATGATCCTTGAGGTCTGTTCCAACCTTACCATTCTATGATTCTTTGTAGTGTGAAGGCAACATTAACATTAGTAATACAAATAAGAATGATTTTAAATATTTTTTGCCTTTTTCCTGAGGGAGAAGAGGAGATACAGAAACTTGTGTTACATAAATGTAACCACAACTAGCTATTGTACTTAGAAGCTTTAATTTATACATTTACTGTCTCTCTTAAACTTCAGAAAATTGGTTATGGATGCATTTTCAGGTTTAAAAAAATATTTTTATCTTTTATTTTTAAATATAATAGCATTTTTTTCTCAACAAATTAAATTTCCTAAATAACTATTATTTTCTTCTAAAGCATGGATTCTGGTTCCTCAGAAAGTCCTGCTAGTCTAAAAAGGGTAGCATCACCAGCAGCAAAACCAACTACATCAGGTGAAGGTAAGCTAAGCATTTCAAATTGAATGGCATGAGTAGTATTTTACTGGGTACTTAAACAGAGTAAGTCTACTTATTACCAGAAATAAGCTTAGAATAAAATCTTAGTGTTTTAAGATTGGGCCTTTTAAAATTGAAGTGCAAATCAATTTGCTTCTGGAATGATTTAAAATTATTATAATAAGAATTCATAGATATCGTGTATGTAGAAGAAATAATTTCACAGGCCATTAAAATACCTTCTGTAGTTTGTACTGTTTCCTCTATAAATATCTGGGTAACAATTCCCAATCTGAAATAGTTTTTTTGCAGAGGGCCAGATAAACACATCTGTAAGTGTATTACGTGATGCCAAGAATTATTAATAAGTGTCTCAATTTCACCCAAGGCTAATTGCCACTGTTTGATTAAAGCTCTCAATTAAAGACATTACAACTAGTTATGGAATGTTGTGGTCCTTATGGTCAAGGCTACCACTCTTTTTAAAGTTGTAGCTTGGGGCACAGACAGATGACTGTCAAATCACTGAAGGGGTTTAAAAGACTTACAATCCAGCACCTTTCAGCTGGATGTTGTCTCCACCACACGATCTGTGTTAAGACACTGCGTGGGCACGCTTAATCTGCTTCAGTGCAGAGTCAGCTAGGTTAATTTAAATCACAGTCAGAGTAAATCAGTGAATCCAGATGTAGGTTACAAATGAACATTTGTATGTAATCTCTACAACACACCATAGATTCTGTGAGTACAATTCTACATACAATTTTAAGTGAAAGAGTCAGTTTGGTTACCAGTCTATATAATTTGCCCTTAGCATGGGCATTACAGACATTAAAAGGAGAGAATGGTAAAGATCCTTGTAACAGGGAAGTCAGCTAATCGGTTATTTCAAAATACAACTAGTCTTGCCTATGATATATTGAGAAAAAGCAATCGTAGAAATGCTAAGCCTTTATTTGTGAATTACAGGATCTCTCAGGTCGTATGTTTGTATTAAAAAGCAACACAAATTTTTAATGAAACCTTCCCCAAAAGCTTTATTTTTAAGAAACAATAAAACATGGATTTAACATCTTCTATTACATTTAAAGTATTTAAGAAAAATTCCATGTGTGTATCATGCATTACCATATGCGTGCGTTTATGTGCGTGTGCGTACAAACAGATATGTGTTCTTCAGCTGCACTTGTGGGACAAACTATGTCTTAGCTTTCATTAAGGATAGTAACTGCAATCTGAATTCCTGCTGAACTTCACCAAGCTAAGCTTTTTCATCAGGTTCAGTGTTCAAGCAAATAGAGCAATTGCCAGCTGCAGTGGAATACTTGAATGTTTTTGTTACATCTGCATGGAAGTCTTCCTGAAATATTGTGAACTGCTTTTAGGTCCAGAGCTGGTCCTGGAAGCACAGGATATAATCTTCAGAAATCTGTTTTGTGCTCATGTAAAGTGTGATAATGCTCAATTAAATAAGTGTATCAAGTTGTATAGAAAATATTACTGAATTGTCTGAAATTCTTCTCTGTAGTCACATAGGTCAAAATGTTTCATGTTGTTCTGTGATTGAATTATGCATTATATTGGTCAACATCAGTCTACTTTAGTGCTTTTGCACTTGAATACTAAGTAGTTGGCTGCTTTCACAAAACAGAGCACGTTCAGGCTTTGTCTTAGAATTTCCCAGCCATCTGTTGCATAAGATGCCGCGAGATGTGTGCCCTTCATGCAAAGCTTCAAGTGATGAAAGAATTCATTGTGTACAAGAGCCAAAGAGCATATGTAAAATGAAGACTCTTATATTCAGATACTGAGACTTTCCATCCTCAAGAGTGAGGATTCCAGTCACCATAACAAACCAGAAACCATTGAGAAACATATGTTCAGAATAGTTTCTGATATAAATTAATAATTTATGTATGCTTTAATTGTACTAGCAAATTATTTTACCAAGAAAGGCTCCCAAAACAGCCTTTTGATTGTATTTAGTTTCTGTAGTAGAATTTTATACATTTAATATAGAAATTTCTATGAATAGTAATCAATAAATTTGTCTTCTACTTAGCCTATGAATAGAGTACAATGTATTAGGTTTTGAAAACGTTTTATCAGGTGTTCTCCCATGTTCTGAATTTATTTCCCTCTTACAGAGTATGTTGCTATGTACACTTACGAGAGTTCTGAACAAGGAGACCTAACTTTTCAACAAGGTGATATGATTCTGGTGACGAAGAAAGATGGTGACTGGTGGACAGGAACACTGGGTGATAAATCAGGAGTTTTCCCTTCTAATTATGTGAGACTCAAAGATTCTGAGGTAGAGACATACTGACATGTTGTAAAATTGAGCTGGGGGAGCTGTGTTTTATTTGGTGTCACAGTGAAAGCTGCCAGTCAGCGGATCATAAGGAAAGAAATATTTAGTGGCTTTACTGAATGTGAGATTTGAAATGGAAAACAGTAATAGTTGCATTTTACAATGTAATGTCATAAATAGCTTTATGGATCATCTATTAAAATGAATCCTGCACATATGAATAGTTACCTTGGCAGTTTGATAGAGATTAATTAGAATAGCTATGACTACTTTGTTCCCCAGGTGAGTTTTTTATTACTTGAGTTGTATCTTACTGCCATCACTTTAAAAAAAGCTGCAGACACAGTATAGTGCTTTGTTTGTTTGATCTGGTTTGTGTTTTGTTTGGGGGTTTTGTTGGGGTTATTATTTTGTTTGGTTGGTTTTGGTTGGTCAAGGTTTTTTTCTACTCTATTGTAATTTTCCTGCAATCAAGGGGAACAAACTTTGCAACAAAACTTTGCTAACTACTATATTTAAAAACTCTTTACTGAGTAGTAGAGGTTCTGTTTCATCCAATTTTTACCCTGGAAGAATTCAATAGAATTTTTTTATTCATTTTGTGAGACACTTTCAGGAAAGAATTCTCATTTATATTCCTCATCTGTTTGAGAGTATAATTAATCTGCTAGTAGGAATTAGCTTAGCGTCATAGTTGAATATGATAGTAATCTCTTTATGAGATTAAGTTTTTGTTTAGGTCTCTTAAGAATAATAGAATTTTTAAAAGTAAATAAATAATTAAAGATAGCTGTAGTTTTAGACATCTAGGTGGTAAGATTTTTTTTTTTTCCCCCCAAGTCTTGACTTCTGTGTATATGTGACAAAACTCAGAGAAAGACTCTGCAATATAAAGCTTGAGCAAAGCTCAAATTTCTGGATAGTAGAGAAATTTCAATGATCTTATCTAAGACAGGGTCTTAAAAAAATATTATAGTTAATGATATTTAGTATTGCAGTCCTCAGGAAAACTAGTATTGTGAAACTTCTTTCAGAAAGCTTTTAGAAACTTCTCTGATCTGTACTTTGCATCATGTAACACTTTTCTTTGATCTCTAGCACTACTAGTTCAAGAACTAGTCAGTCACACTGGAGAGGTCCTGTCCCACTTTTGATGGTTGCTCACTTGTGTGCTTATTAAGACTGTAGGATAGAATCATTTAGGTTGGCAAAGACATTTAAGATTAAGTCTAACCACAAACCTAACACTGACAAGTCCACCGCTNCGATCTCACAAACCTAACACTGACAAGTCCACCGCTAAACTATACCACATCAGCAGCACATCTTTTAAATACCTCCAGGGATGATGACTCCATCACCTCCTTGGGCTGCCAGTTCTCAGGTTTGGCATCCCTTTTGGCAAAGTATTTCCTAATATCCAATCTAAA
>VWYK01118635.1:1221-12238 GCA_013399775.1 Semnornis frantzii | reverse complement strand
GGGCTGCTCTCAGTCTCTTCACCCCCAGGCTGGACTGGTACTGAGGACTGGCCCAACGCTGGTGCAGGACCCTGCACTTTGAAGGGCAGAACAAAGCTGGTAGTGGAGCTCTAGCTGTGTGGGCCCTCAGTGAGCACTGCCCTGGGGCAGGGCTTTGTGTCTCAGGCTGTGCTTGTTCATTTTGCAGCCTTTTCTCATTTCCGTCATGGAAACCTGAGCCCTGCAGAGCTCTGAGCCCAGCCTGGGCCAGGTGGAGCAAAGCAGCACTGCAGGGGGCTGGAAAACCTCCCCTGAGGGCTGCTGACTGCAAACCTCTGCTCACCTCGAGCCTGGTGACCCCTCAGCCAGGGGCACATCTGGCTCAGCTGGAAAACCTCAGAGCCTCTTGAAAGCTGGGGTGCCCAAGCTGCTGCCCTCTGCTCTGCCAGCTGCTGGAGCTGTGCTGGCAGCTGCAGGAGTTTGCTCTGCACACCCTGGCAGCCTCTTGGGGCTCAGAGTTTGGTCTCTTGACTGCTTCAGCCTTGACTTGAGGGCTGTGTGCAGGGTGGGCACAGCCTCTGCCAGCAGATTTCTCCTGCAGTGAGGAAGTGATACCCTTCAGTGAGGGACTGCTGCCCTGCACTGCCACTGCCTGCATCCTGCCCATCAGAGTCTCAGGAGGGTGGAAGGGACCTTGGGAGATCACCCAGTGCCAGAGCAGGGCACCCAGGGCAGGGCACACAGGAACACATCCAGGTGGGGTTTGAAAGGTCCCACAGAAGGAGACTCCACAGCCTCTCTGGGCAGCCTGCTCCAGGCTCCAGCACCCTCACACCAAAGAACTTTCTCCTCATGTCCAGGTGGAGCTTTCTGCGTTCAAATTTATGGCCATTGCTTCTTGTCCTGTCAGGGAAACTCCCTCTCTGCTTTCCTCCTCACCTCTGCTCCTTCCTCCTCACCTCTGCACCTTCCTCCTCACCTCTGCTCCTTCCTCCTCACCTCTGCACCTTCCTCCTCACCTCTGCTCCTTCCTCCTCACCTCTGCACCTTCCTCCTCACCTCTGCTCCTTCCTCCTCACCTCTGCACCTTCCTCCTCACCTCTGCTCCTTCCTCCTCACCTCTGCACCTTCCTCCTCACCTCTGCTCCTTCCTCCTCACCTCTGCACCTTCCTCCTCACCTCTGCTCCTTCCTCCTCACCTCTGCACCTTCCTCCTCACCTCTGCTCCTTCCTCCTCACCTCTGCACCTTCCTCCTCACCTCTGCTCCTTCCTCCTCACCTCTGCACCTTCCTCCTCACCTCTGCTCCTTCCTCCTCACCTCTGCACCTTCCTCCTCACCTCTGCTCCTTCCTCCTCACCTCTGCACCTTCCTCCTCACCTCTGCTCCTTCCTCCTCACCTCTGCACCTTCCTCCTCACCTCTGCTCCTTCCTCCTCACCTCTGCACCTTCCTCCTCACCTCTGCTCCTTCCTCCTCACCTCTGCACCTTCCTCCTCACCTCTGCTCCTTCCTCCTCACCTCTGCACCTTCCTCCTCACCTCTGCTCCTTCCTCCTCACCTCTGCACCTTCCTCCTCACCTCTGCTCCTTCCTCCTCACCTCTGCACCTTCCTCCTCACCTCTGCTCCTTCCTCCTCACCTCTGCACCTTCCTCCTCACCTCTGCTCCTTCCTCCTCACCTCTGCACCTTCCTCCTCACCTCTGCTCCTTCCTCCTCACCTCTGCACCTTCCTCCTCACCTCTGCTCCTTCCTCCTCACCTCTGCACCTTCCTCCNGCTGGGCAGGGTCCTGCCCGGCGGGCAGCGTGGGAGGGGCAGGGGCAGTCAGCGGTGTGCCCTCCGGCAGGAGATCGACGGGAAGGCTCTGCTGCTGCTGCGGAGCGACATGATGATGAAGTACATGGGGCTGAAGCTGGGCCCGGCGCTGAAGCTCTCCTACCACATCGACAAGCTAAAGGCAGGCAAGTTCTGAGCCGACCCCGCGGCGCCGCCGCTCGCCAGCCTCGCATGCAGCACCGACCCGACGGGAGCAGCCTGGCACGGCTGCCCCCCAGGCCTGGCACCGGACTCAAGTCGTGGCCCCTGTCGGAAGCGGAGTGTCTGTCCCCGCTGCCCAGCCGGCGCTGCTCCGCGGGCTCCGGCGGTGGGCAGCGGCTCCGGGCACCGCCCGCGGGCACTGGGTGCCCCCTCCAGCCCCATCCTTGGCTCCTGCGCTTCGAGACGGGCGATGGCTCCCAGCCCCTGGCAAGGGCAGGGCGGGCGCTGGGTGCTTTGTGCTTGGCTGGGCAGTCCAGCCGTGAGGGCGCCGTGCCCCCTGCCCGCGCTTGGTGCCCCCGGCAGCACCACGCCGAGCTCCGAGCAGCGGCTTCCTCTGCCCTGTCTTCCACTGCCAGGGCAGCCCAGCCCTGGCCGCTCACCCCCCGAGCTCTGCCTGCCCCTCGGCTGCCAGCAGCTGCCAGGCTGCCGGACTCGTGTCCGTTGCTGAGTGGGGAGGCCATGCCAGGAGCAGCTGTGGGGAGCCAGGGAGGGTGGCTGGGCCTGGCGTGCCCATGGCACAGCCGGGCCGGGGCGGGAGGCTGGCAGCTGCAGGGTTGCACTGCTCCTCCCGCAGCGTCTTTCCTTCGGGACCGTTGGGCTCTGTGGCATTGTCTTTCAGATGCCGAAAGGTTTTTTTTCCCTGCCTGTTGCCGAACTCGCAGCTCCTGGAGCTCTTGAGCCAGAGGTGCAAAGGTCTCCGCAGGAGCCCTCCTGGCACTCCGCTGCTTGGCTCCCTCCCGGCCCAGCGTGTGCCAGGCTGGTGGGACTGGCAGGTCAGAGGAGCCCCGCGGTGACCTGTCCTTGTGCTGCTGTCCCTGCCAGGGCTGTGCAGGGCACACCTTTGTTTCAGACGCTCCCATGTATTTATTTCTGATGGCACTTGGGCAGTGCCCTGCAGTCCCCAGGCACTTGGCCGCAGCCGCAAGAGGCCACCCAGCCCCGGGCTGCCTGCAGGGACATTGCTGTGCCCTGCAGATCGCCTGCCCCGGCCCCGGCCCAGCTGGGAAAGGGCTGGCACAGGATCTCCACTGCAGGCACTTCTTGTCCTCCTGCCCTTAACTCGCCCTCTGCACCCCACACCCCTACCCCTGCCCAGCCCAGGGCCCTGCCCAGCAGCAGAACAGCCCCGTGGAGGGCACCCACGGGGTGCTCTCGCCCGGGGTCAGATTTCCCCCTAAGGGGCAAAGTTGACACCCCCCCCACACCCCCCCCCAGAGTACCGAACAGAGGCTGTGCTGCTGCCCTGCTGCCGCCCAGCATGGTCGGGGGGAGCCTGGCTCAGCCTCACGGCCTCGGCCCCGGGACCCCCTCCCGAGTCCAGGCGATGCTGCTCGCCGGCTGCTGCGGACAGCCCCGACGGGGCCGGCCTGAGCTTCCCTCTGCACTCCTTTTACCTTCCCTTGTTTATAAATAAAAGGATAACGGAGTCCCTGCCCCGGCCCTGCCTGCTCTACTGGCAGCATCGCCCCAGGGCCACAGGACACGGGTGGGGGAGGGTAAACTCTGGCTGCTGCGGCCCTGCACCTCCGGGGCTGCTGCTGGTAGCCCTGGGCCGAGAACCAGCTCGATCGGGCGATGGTTGTTAGTGGCAGTAAGGACAGGAGTCAGCCTTTGCCCACCCTCTGCCCAGCCCCTCCGACACTCCCCAGGCCTCTCAAGAGCCCTGGGCATCGCTTGGTGCCACCCGAGGCAGCTGCTGCCTGCCCTGCGGGTCCCAGTGCTGCCCCAGGCACAGTGTAGAGGCTCCCAGTACCCAGACAATGAAACTGCTGCCCTGCTGCAGCAGCCTGGGTGTTCAGGACGTGCAGCAGTGGCAGTGCTGAGGGCAGAGGCTGGCACTGGTCTTTATCCCCACCTGGAGCACCCCCACAGCTGAGGGGTGTTGGGGCAGGGAGCAGCCCCTGGCTGGGGTCCATGGCCCCATCACTCTGCACAGCTCACAGCTGCCCTGAGGCAGATAACAGAGGTGGGCAAACACCACCCACAGCCAGTGGTGGGCACAAGGTAGAGGTGGAAGCCAAGCCCTAAGCCAATGCAGACCATTGCCATGGGCACAGGCCCCACATCTGGACAGCTGTAGCCAGGAGCCCCTGTGCCACAGGGCATGGCATGGGGCAACATGGAGCCCAGGGTGGGCAGCCAGGCCCCACATGGGCACCTACACCCATAGCACCCACTGCATCTGGCCCAGCTCACCAGGACTGGTCCTCAGTGGCACCATGGCAAGGTGGTGATGAAGAAGCCAGGGTGGTGATGGTGCCCAGGTGGGTCTCACCTTCACATGCAGCGAGGGCAGAGGTTGATGTCTGGCCCAGGCTGTGCTTGGGGCACTCTGTGACACCTCCTGAAGGGCTGGTGGTGAAGGTGCTGTGGCTGAAGCAGGGGGGGGAGCACCAGTGCCAGGGAGGGCAGCATGTTGGGATGTGCTGGGGTGAAGGGAGTGTGGCTGGTCCTGGAGGTCCAGCAGCTCAGCCCTCCCCTGCACTCCTTGCTTTGCTGCCCTGGGGCTCAGTGGGCACCCCAGGATGTTGGTTCCACTGCCCCAAACTCGCCCTTGGACCACTGTGCCAGCACCCAGCTCTGCCCTGCTCAGACCTCCTCGTGGCACTAAGCATGTCCCAGCCCCATGACAGCAGAGCCTGGGTGGCAGCTGCAGCCCCCCGTGGGGCTGGAAGGGCTGAGCTGATGCTGCAGTAGTGCCCAAGGCCTGTGTGGGGGCCCAGGGAACCCTGCTGCATGTCTCACATCTCACTGCAGCTCCTCTCTGCTGCAGCCTCAGCAGCTAAAATGCAGCAGCTGAGGGGTGGACAAGGCAGAAGCCACCTGGCACCCAGGGGCATACTGCCCAACCCTGGCTGGGCACTGGGACTGCCCTGGGGGCTGCCTCCTCCCTATCCCACCGCAGCGGGAGCAGAGCTCCAGAGTGGATGGCCTGGGGGAGGCTTTACCAACAAGCCCACGAGTGGAGATGCAGAGAACCAGGCCTTGCCTTAGGGCAAGAGCTGGGCTGGCACAGGGTGCCCAGGGAGAGCTGCTGGGACTGTCCAGGGGGCAGATGAGCTCCACCTGCACCCAGCAGCCTCCAGGGGCAATCAGCTCTGTCCTGCTGCCATCTCTGCTGTGCTGAACAGCTCCCGAGGGTGAACACCCAGCAGGGGCATGGGGACAGCCTGGCCACAGCAGAGCAGGGTGGGAGCACAAAGGGAGAAATCTCTCCCCAGCTTTGCAGCCCAGGGACAGCAGGCAGGAACTGCAAGGTGCCACAGGCCATGCCCCCAGGGCAGCTTTGGGCATTGGGAGCTGCTTGCTACCACCAGCTGAGGTAAGGCTACAGCAATGACAGCCCCACAGAGCCCCACAGCAATGGTCTGAAGCTAGTGGAGACTGGAGGAAGAAATTGCTGGCAGTGAGGGTGGTGAGACACTGGCAGGGGTTGCCCAGGGAGGCTGTGGATGCCCCTGCCTGGAGGTGTTCAAGGCCTTGAGCAGCCTGTGCTGGTGGGAAGTGTCCCTGGGCATGGCAGGGCTTGGAGCGGGGTGAGCTTTCAGGTCCCTTCCAACCCAACCCACTCAGACTCTAGGACAGGCTTCACCCATCAGAGAGCTCCTGGCACCCCTCGGGGCCACCAGGCAAGCCACACTCCCAGCTGTGGAGGAGGAAGAGGAGGAGGAAGGAGCAGATCATCAGGCATCATGCAGAGGAATTCCACTGAACCCTGCCAAGCTGGGGGCTCAGTGCAGGTTTCTCCAGCCCAGGAGCTGAGGCAGAGTTTGGAGCTGAAATCCAGGCTGGAGCCGAGGCAGCTGCAGCTGCTGGGGGGCTCTGAAGCTGGGCTGGGCCACTTTGGTCCTTTCCCTCTCAAGCTACAGAAGCAACACAGCAGCTCCTGGGCACTTCCTCCGTTTATTACACACCAGCAGTGCCCAGCCCCGGGAGCTGCAGTCTGGGCCAAAAGGAAACAGAGGGGAGGAAGGAGCTTCCCTGGCTGAGGAGCTGCTGCTGCCGGCCAGGTCTGCTCAGCAGCTCCACCTGCACCGGGGCCCTGCAGCAGCTGCAGGTGGCACCGGGGAAGGAGGCTGCAGAGTGCTGGAGTGAGGAATAGTGAGGGGGCAGTGGGGAGGGCACTGCAGCTGCTGGGCAGGGCAGTGGGGAGGTCACTGCAGCTGCAGGGCAGGGCAATGGGGAGGGCACTGCAGCTGCAGGGCAGGGCAGTGGGGAGGGCACTGCAGCTGCAGGGCAGGGCAATGGGGAGGGCACTGCAGCTGCAGGGCAGGGGTTTGGCACCAGGCACCACAGGGTTAGGGCTCAGGCCTGCAGCATTACCACTGTGAGCCCCTGGAGAGCTGTGCCCAGGTCCTGTGGAGCAGAGTCCAGCCCCGGGGGGGGGTTTGGCTGCAGCCAGAGGGGAGAACAGAGAACTGCAGAGCTGGGCCCATGGGACAGGGAGGAGCTGAGGGCAGAGCCTGGGCACTGCCTCGGAACCAGCTCAGGGGGCAGCTGAGTGCTGCCAGGCCCCGGTGGGGGAGAAGGCAAGAGGCAGGGAGGGGGAAGCAGCAGGAGCTGTGCAGCAGAGCTCCCTGCTGGGCCTCCCCGGGTGCCAGCTGGCATTTCCCAGCCAGCACTGGCACGGGGGACAGCCACAGCTGGAGTGAGGCAGCAAGGGGCTTTGTGGCAGCTCTGCTTTGGGGTTTGGTGTCCCCTCCCCTCCAGCTGCACCCCTGCAGTGCCCTGGCACACCCTGAGCTCTGCTGCTCCAGGGAATGCCACTCCAGGAAGAGTTTCCTGGTTAAATGTCATTGCTGGCAACAAATGCCCCAAGGGCAGCAGTGCCAACCACTCTTAAATACTGCTGAGAAAGACAAGAGAGCAGAACATTCTCTCTGCCCTCCAAGAGAGGCTGCATGAAGCTGGACAGAGCCAGAGCAAGCCTCCAGCACCTCGTGGCCTCCACACAACCTCCCCAGCAAGGGTTGTGGGGGCAGCAGAGGCTCAGAGCCTGGCCAGGCCCTCACCCAGCTGGGTTCTCATCACACCAAATCCCAGCCCCAGCTGGCCTTGGCTCTCCAGGATGGTGCCAGCTGAAGGCTGCCCAGAGGTGCTCAAGCTGAGAGGAGCTCCCTCCAGAGATGAGGTCTGCAGAGAGAACAAACCAGGGGGGCAGAGGAGCTGAGAGGAGAGGCAGGAGCTGAGGGGAAGTGGTGGAGCCCTAAGGGAAGCCCAAAGCCAAGGTTCAGTCACACTATTGCTGTAGGAACTCCTGGGGAGCCTGAGGACTTCTCCTCCTCCATGGAGACATCTGGAGACAGAGGAAGGGAGCAGGAGTGAGCTGGAGGTGAAGAGCCACAGCTGGAGCTGCCCAGCACCCTGCAGCCTGAGACCAACACAGCTCAGCTCCCCAGGCACAGCCCCCAGCTCTGCCCAGGACAGATGTCCTCACTCCATGCCCCCAGGGACACAAGAAAGGACCTCCCCAGCCCCACTGCAACTGCAGGCAGTGAGCCCTGCCCAGCCAAGAGCAGCTCCATGCCCTCCCCAGCCCAGCACCCAGAGGAGCCCTCAGGGTGCAGCTGCTGTGGAGCTGAGCTGGGGCAGGGACCAGCAGGCCAGGCAGAGGACACACCAATGTCCCTACCACTTCATCTGGGGACAGCCTCCAGGACTGGCATCCTGGGTACTGCCAGGGAGCCAGAAGTTGAGAGCTGCCCTCAGGTACAACCCCCAGAGGTTTCCTCAGCTTTTGGGTGGCTCCTGCTGCAGGGTTGGACAAAGGCAGCACCCTGTGAGCCCTGGAGCAGGGCTGGGGAGGTCCTTCTGGGCTAGGTTGGGAAGCATCTGCCCTGTGAGGGGAGGCTGAGGAGCTGCCCTGGCACTCAGCAATCCCCCTGTGCCCTCCCCAGAGCCAGCAGGCTCCTGGCCAGCAGCACCTCCTGCCCACAGGGATCTGAACACCAGCTCAGGCCTGCTGGCACTGCTGGGGGCTGCCCCCTGCCACTGCCTGCACCCCATGGCCACCTGCAGCAGCTGCTGCAGCTCAGCCCCCAGGCTGCACAGGGAGCTGCTGTCCCAGAGATGGAGGAACTCAGCTGCTCCAGAAATGTCAAGGGCCAGGGCTTGCCCCCAGAACTGCAACCCAATGAACACAGTGAAGCCAGAACACCAAGCCAGGGGGCCCAGGGAGCCCTAAACACCGAGCCAGGGGGCCCAGGGAGCCCTAAACACCGAGCCAAGGGGCCCAGGGAGCCCTAAACATTGAGCCAAGGGGCCCAGGGAGCCCTAAACACCGAGCCAAGGGGCCCAGGGAGCCCTAAACACCAAGCCAGGGGGCCCAGGGAGCCCTAAACACCAAGCCAGGGGGCTCAGTGACCCCAGCCTCAGCCCCTGCTGTCAGTGTTTCTGGATCCCAGCCTCAGCCCAGGCTCTCCCATGAGGTTTGGTGTCAGTTTGCTAAGGCAATGGCCACCCACATCTGCTCCACAGGCAGGAGGGACTGCAGAGCCCTCAGCACAGCTGAGACACAGCTGGCAGCTCCCAGCACTTCCCACTGTGTGCCACTCTGCCAGCTGCTGTGCAAGGGTCAGTTGCAGGAGGAGGCCTGGGCAAGGAGCTCTGCCTGCAGCAGCAGAGGTGTGAGGTCAGTGTAAGTTACCAGGAGTCAGTCATGGTTCACTGATGGAAACTTCAGCTCTGTGATCTCCAGGTCAGGGGAGCTGCTGCCACTCCTGTCACTGTAGGTGTCCCTGGGGAGAGCAGAGAGGCTGTGGCTGAGCACCAGTGGGGCTGGAGCTGGGTCTGGCCAGCACTGAGCAGGGCCTGGGGCTGAGCAGAGAGCCCTGAGGGTCACCACCCCTCAGGGGCTCCACCAGCCCCAGGGTGTGGGGAGTGGTCACACATGGCTCAGGCACTGGGCAAGCCAAAGTGACTCCAATTCATTACAGGGGAGCAGGAGGGTGGGTGAGGACCCACCAGTGCCAGCTGATGCCCCCCAAGCCCCTGAAGCCTTTTCAGAATGGCACTGGAAATCCAGAAGGGAAGGGACCTCAGCCCAGGGACAGCCCAGGGCCTCCCCCAGCCACCTTCTGAAGTTCTCCAAGAACAGAGACTGAGCAGAGGCCTCCTGGGAACCCACCCATGCCAGGGCAGCTGAGCTCATGGTGGCAAAGATGTTCCCCACAGCCCCTCAGGACCTGTCCTGTGTCTCTCCACTGTCTCCTGCTCCCCTGCACAAGGATTCTGCTTCCACCTTCTTGCTCATGTCCCTGCAGGCTGCTCTTGGGCCCCCATCAAGGCCTCCCTGTGCCAGGCTGAACAAGCCCAGCTCCTGGGCAAGCTCTCCAACCTCCTGCCCTCAGCAGCTCTCCACTGAGCTCTCTGCAGTCCAGACCCAGGTTTCACCTGTGCTGGGTGCCCCCAGCCCACACAGAATGTTCCAGATGTGCCAAGTCCCTTCTCTCCATGCCCTGGCTCTGCCCTCACACAGCCCAGGAGCTGCTGGGCCTCCCTGCCCCACATTCAGCTTGCTGCTGAGCAGAGCTGCTCCTGGGCTGCTGCCCCCCAGCCTGTGCTGCTCAGGGGGTCCCCAAGTCACAGGACTCCTCCTGTCTCCTTGCTAAGCCTCCCCTGGCCCAGTCCTCCTGCCCACCTGAACACCTGCTGAGGGCCAAGGGGAGCAAGGCCCAGAGCTGCCTGCAGAGCTTCCAGATCAGTGCTGCCCAGGGAGGCAGGAGCAGGCCACACCAACTCAGGCTGCTGCAGCCCAGAGCAAACTGCAGCTCCTCTGCTGGGAGAAGCCTTTCAGGTTGCAAAGTGCAAATGTCCCTCAGCCCTGGGAAGCACCAAAGTGAGGCAGCTTCAGAGAGACTCTCCAGGGGACAGTGAGAGGCATGGCCACAGCAGCTCCTGTGCTGCAGCTGCACTGCAGCTCGACCCAGAAAGGCCAACAGTGCCCTCCTTGCCTTGGCTCAGTGCATGCCCTGCTGGTGCCTCTGCCTTTAGTTCCTGGCTGCTGCTCAGTCCATGCTGCACACAGCTGCTCCAGCAGCCCCTCTGTGCCCTCCTCTGCCAGCAGGTCTGCAGCAGAGAGATGTTTGTTTGTTGCATGGTGCCACAGCTGCCAGGCAAACCACAGGGCAGCAGCAGAAGGGAGCAAAATGCACCACAGGCTCTGCCCCATACCTCAGTTGCTTGGCAAAAGGAGACAAAAGCTGAAGTCAGCAGAAGAGCTCTGAACCTGCACCCAGCAGGGCTGCTGCCTCCAACCAGCAGCTGGAGAGGTTTCTGAAGGCAGTCTGTGCCCATGGCTTGGGGAAAGCCCACAGAGTCCCCAAGCACCTGGCAGAGCAGGCCCAGCTGCAGCCCCCCAGCACCTCTGGCCAGCAGACTGCAGCTGCTCTCCCTGAGGCACAGCCACAGACTGCATCAGGCTGCAAGGGACCCTCCAGGGGCATCCTGTCCACCCCCTGCAGGCAGCAGGGACAGCTCCAGCCAGAGCAGGCTGCACAGGGCCACAGCAAGGCTGAGTTTGAATGTGAAAGGGTGGAGGGGCCTCTGCCACCTCCCTGGGCAGCCTGTGCCAGGCTCTCCCCACCCTCACTCTGCACAACTCCCTCCTGGTGCCCAACCTAACTCTGCCCTGCTCCAGCTCCAAACCATTGCCCTCAGCCTGTCCCCACAGCCCCTCCTGAGCAGTCCCTCCCCAGCCTGCCTGCAGCTCCCCTGCAGGTACTGAAGTGCAGCTCTGAGGTCTCCTTGAAGCCTTCTGCAGGCTGCACAGCCCCAACTCTGCCAGCCTGTGCCCACAGCAGAGCTTCTCCAGCCCTCTGTCAGCTTTGTGGCCTCCTCTCAGGACCCCCCCAAGGGGCAGCTCTCCAGCACCACAATCAGTCTGAAAAATGAAGCCAGGAGGTTTCCAAGCACACAGCCCAGCAAGGAGGTGCTGCAGGTCCCCTTGGTCACCCCACAGTGGCCTTGTGCCCAGAGGCCTCTCTGGTTTGTGCTGCAGGAA
>VWYK01118634.1:0-16651 GCA_013399775.1 Semnornis frantzii | reverse complement strand
TTAGTTCAGGCTACAAAACTGAAAAGCATGAGAAGTCTGTGTCTGGGCCAGCACTCAGACTTCTTTAATGAGAGATCTGAGAACAGAAAAGCAAATGGCTCTAGCCCTGTTGGATTAATCACACTTTTATTTCTCATCTTCTTTATTGATGTATTTCAGAATGAGGTCTTTGCATAACATGATGTGGGCTCTGGAAGAGCATCAGCTTTACTACAGCATCATGCAGCAGCTGGCAATAAAAGGAGTTTAAAGCTGGCAGTAGTAGATAAATGACAGCCAGTGTGTTGGGTTATCAGCAAAGGTGTCTGCTAAGAGCTTTTGCTGGGAGCTGGAGGAGTTTTTCGTTTGTTGATACAGACGTGAAACCCTGTAACTCCTGCACAAGGCTAGGGTGTTGATAGGTAGCAGACAGGTGTAACACAGGACTGCAAATTCCTTTGTGCTGCCAGAATCAGCATCCTCCAGAAGGTGATTTGTGGCATAGTGCTGGAGTCACAGCCCTCTCAGTCTGCCAACAGCTCCACACCTTCCTCACCCCGGGAATCCTGAGGTCATGCTAGCTAAACCTGCTGAACCTACATACAACTTCTTCCATGCCATCTGGTGTTTGCCTAGTACCTTCTGTTGTCTGGAAACCACCTGAACTATCACTAGAGACAGAACTGGCCTGGAGTGTTTATCAATGGCCACAAACGTCTATCTTCTTGTTCTTAGATTTTATTTTTATTCTTTTCTAGAAGTGCAGCTACATATGAAGTGGTGAAAAGATTGATACTACCAGTTCAGGCAGGTTTGGGGTTTACTGGGGGTTTGCTTTTCCTTATTCATGACAGCTTTTATGGAACTATAGAGCTAGGGATTTTAAGAGAGAAAACTAGGTCTTTAGGGGGGAGTGTGCAAGAGGGAGGTGGCTTCACGATATTATTGCTGTGATAAGATCTTTTAGTAACAGGCAGAGCAACTGAAGCTGAAGCTTGGAAATTCTTCTGTAAGTGGTTACTTTCTGCACTACAGAGCTCTAAAGATCCTGCCTTTTTTCAAAACTTTGGATAATTAAGGAACTATAATTTAAAAATCACAGAAGGAGATGGCTTTACAATTGAGAGCTGTTGAAGAGATGATCTCAGGTCTAAATTGCAATGCAAATCATATACACACAAAACTCAATAGAATGCAGCACGCTGTAGGAAAGGATTAAATAGTCTTGTCAATGATGAAAACAATTCCCTGATAAGGATATTGCAAACCTTGCTATCAGGCAGTAAAGTACTGTCTACAGAGGAACAGATACAAGAGAATCTTTTCATTCAAATCAAGAAGCAGCAAAACTTTTATATTTCACAGTAACTGGGCAGCCTCTTTCCATCCTTCATATTCTTCAAAAATAAGTATTTCTTGTGTAGTGCCTACAGATTCCTTAGTATTGTGTCAATCAAGTTCATAAAACATACCCTTTCTAACAGAAACTTCCAAGATGTATCCTTCCCTGTCTGCCAGAACTGCTGCTGTCCAAACCCAGTTACACTTTTCACTCTGGCTTCTGTTCTCTTTCCCACAATCAACGCTTGAAATACGATCTCCTCTTATTCACCAAACTCCTGTACCTAAGATTATTTATGCAATTCTTTCCCATCTTTCCTATTCTATTTTAGTCACTACTTGTTTCATTCTTGTAGTTCATCAAACAAAACCTTCCTTTCTCTTCCAAGTTCTAATCACTCTAGTCCTGCAACCCCTGTCAGATTTGACAGGTACCTACTTTTTGATTCTCGCTTTAGTTTCATGAAAACTTGGCAGCCTTAAACATTAAGTCTTAAAAGAATGGGATGGAATGGTTAACAGCCGTTTTCATGCTTCTCTTTTCAGATGTCATTTTAACAAGTTACTGTAGAAATCCATTTTGAAGTCCTTTCCGTGTCCACCTTCAAAATTATCCAGTTTTTTACCATCGTTTTTACACTGCAGCTACTTGGTTAGGGCTAGGCTCCAAGCTTCTGATGGGCCAAGAACTGTGTATCTACTGTTGACAATGTAACTCCGTTCCATCTATTCCAGCCCTCTAGTTTATCTCCTCCTTTGCGTGTCTCCAGAAGACACTCTCCAACCCATTGATGTGTTTCTGAGTGGGCAAGTGCCTGGGACCATCAGACCCTACCTTGCCATAAAAATGGAAGAGTCCTAACAGAAGATACTCCCATTGTATTCAGGTAAGACATGGGATACGTACTTTGCACAACCCTGTATCTGTTTTCAACAAACAGTAAGTACTGTAGCATGTTATCTTAGAAAGACTGTGTAGACTCAAACTGTATGCAACACGCATGATATGCTTGAGCCTTAAATTACTTTTCAAGCCTTTTTTTTTTTCAACTCGAGTAGCTGAAAGACATTTCAGTTGTTGACTTGGCTTCAAGTATGGGGAGAGGTAGAGGAAAAGGACTTTCCAGATTTTCTGCTCTGGAGTGAAGCATTCTGGCTCATTCACTCACAAACCCAAAGTTCAGCCAGAGTAACTTCTACTGGGCTCTGGAGATAAGCCTAAAGCCAAGATTAACTGTATGCATGCAGTACAGGAGATGATGGCATGCCTTCAGATGTTCTGTGCAACACGTGGGTAAAACTAAACCAACATCCAAACTTCTGCATTATACTCTTTAAAACCCTTGAGCAAATCCAGGGGTTCTGATTTTAACAGCTGTGATGAGGCTAAAGGGTTTAGTTCAAGAAATGAACATATACAAACCCGATCTGACTATAGCCTGATGTGTGAATTGACAATCAAGACACTTGAAAACAGTACTACAAGCTTGCAGATACTTGACCTCTGTGAAGAGTCTGACTGATTGCCACTTTCAATACACACAGAAATATCGTGCTCCTTACCCACCCCCCCCCACCTCCACTGATGACTGAATATTTCTGAATAACTTGAAATTCATACCCACTTGAAATGCTGACTTGGGAATACACTTTTTTGGACACATGCTTCATCATATTTCAGCTGTACACAAAGATAAACATTTTAGAAATTTGGAGGCAGAACATTTCCTCCTACAGAAGAAAATCTGTATTTTCCCTGACATTGCCCAGGCAACACAGGCTTGAATAAAAAATTGACGCTAAAAGCAGAGTTCCCTAGTCTGGGAATCAACACTGTTATTTTATTCCCAGCTACGTTCGATATCCTACTTGACAGAGAGAAGAATGTCCTTCAGAAGTGCAGGGATGTTGAACTTACTAAGATGACCCATATAAAGATATCAGGGGGCACAAAGATACAAATAAAAGAACCTGGCATTATAGAATTATCCAAAGTGAGATTCATTTTTCCCTGACTTAATCCAGCCTTTTCTTCTTTTGGGCTTTCTTGTGTTTTTAAATTTTTTTTTCCCTCTCTCATTAGTAGTGGTATTTCATGTTTGTTATAGAATCATAGAATGGTAAGGTTGGAAGGGACCTCAAGGATCATCTAGTTCCAACCCCCTGCCATAGGCAGGGACACCTCCCACTAGTACAGGTTACTCAAGGCCTCATCCCTCTGTATGGCATCCCTGCCCTCCAGCATGTCAGCTGCACCACACAGCTTGGTGTCATTGGCAAACTGGCTGAAGGTGCACTTGAAGCCTCTGTCCATGTCACAGACAAAGGTGTTAAACAAGACTGGTTCCAGGACTGATCCCTGAGGGACTCTGCTTGTCACTGGCCTCCACTTGGACATGGAGCCATTGACAGCCACTTTTGGAGTGTGGCCATCAAGCCAGTTCTTTATCCATCTGGTGGTGCATCCATCAAACCCATGTTTCACAAGCTTGGAGACCAGGATGTGGTGCGGGACACTGTCGAAGGCTTTCCTCAGGTCCAGATAAATGACATCAGTTGCTCACCCCTCATTTATTAATGGTGTGACCTGTTCATAGAAGGCCACCAGGTTTGTCAGGCAGTATCATCACTCTGTATCTAAACAGATACAATGCATTTTGAAAAGCTTTAGAGGTAAGCAGTGGTCTCTGTATGAGAAGTGACTGCATAGACTGCATAGACATAGACTTCCCTGGAAAAGAGATGACTAAGTGGGACAGTGTTGCTATTCACATGAAATATAATTAAGCTGTGGAACTTAGTAGATGTAAAATGTTTAAATGTATTTAAAAACAACTGTTCACATTCAAATCAAAATAATCTGCCCCAGGAAATTCCCAAGTCAGAAATCGTTGGACAACTCTGCTGAATGGCATGGTGACTCTGGATCTTGATGGGACCAATTCCAGGTGCTTTCTGGCCTTTTTGCTGCCAGGCAGCTGTCACACAAGATATTATGCACCTTGCAAAACTAGCTGGAAGTGATGGATATGATGACCTACAATGGATTGCAATACTGCAGAGACAATATCCTGCCTAATTGCATCTGATCAGGGCAGTGGATGTGTTGCATCAGAGGATGCAGCTGTTTGCTGTGGCTTTATTTGTGGCTGCCACCCTGAAATAACGTGGGTTGAACATTATGAATGCCATATACCTAAACATCACCTTTCCAACCCCAGAGATGGAAGTCGGCATCTAAATCTTGGTAATCCACACTTCTGGTGCCATCATTACTGCAACAATCAAGAGATGCCTTTGTTTTTTGAAGTTCCTCCTGCACTGCTGAAGAACCACGCCTTCCCATTTCAGCAGCACTCATCTGTCACTATTCATGGACCAAAGACTATGAAATGGATATATAGCCACAGGAAATAACTAGCAAAGTAGCCAGCTCTGCCTATTCTAATGTTCCTAGCAACGATGCCATGAACTGCTCTTTGTAGCATGCAGTGAGTAGGAAAGCTTGCTCACTTACACCAACTCCCAATGCTGTCACCAACCACCTCTGTGTCTGTAGTCAGGAAGAGATGTGTGCTGCTTCTGCAACTAAACCTGTCCCAAGGAGAGCTGAAAATGCCATATATGCTCTCACCATGCTGAGAAGCAAGCAGCAGCGTGGCTCAGCAGTGATGTGGCATGGCACCCTCTGCAGTGCTGCTCCTTGTGGTGGCTGATTTGAGAAACATCTTTTGACAGGAGCTGCACAAAGTTACCCAAAACGTAAGCCATTCCACAGCACACAGGCTCAGGCAGCAGCAGGCAGTTCTGCAATACAACCAAGAAACATCTGGCTGAGAAATTACTATTGGTACTCTTTTAATTTGTTGCTATTCACTGGAGGTGTATTCCTCATAGCTGATCATCTACTGCCAAGTGCTACAGATCATAGTATCACATCCCTAATGAATCAGCTTTGGAAAGAATAGTTCTCCTGTCTACATTGCTTCTTAGTTATCCCTAGTAATGGCTAGGAGTCATTCAGTACTTGAAGTAATTTTACCTGGGGGGGTTTTGCCCCTGGAGCCATTTTCTCAAGCTTTAAGACTAATTAATACTACTCCTTATATCTAAAATAGAATTCTTTCCAATTAATCAAATAATAGCGTTCCAGGCATCTTTAGGCAGTAGAAATGTCTGAAGTTACCAATAAATAATTGAAGCCACACTTGTTCTCATCTTTGATAACTTTCTGATTTTGTATTTTTGGCAGAATTAATTTCAGTTACTGAGGTAAGAAAATCTTTGCTTTTTGCAAATCTGCTCTGTTGTAACTAACAGGATTTACTCACATCAGTGGTCTTATCTTTTTTGCAACTCTATCTTAGCAGCTCCGTAAGACCAGCAATTCACTAAGATGAGATGATTTTTACTCCATAGTAAGACAGAATAAATATTCTCTAGCCATCTTCCTAATGCAGACTTTCAACTTCCAATGCAGAGAGAAAACTGTGTGCAAATGTACAATCCCAAGTTATACAAGGAAAGTACAAATACAGGAGTCTCTCAGGAAAACTGGATGGTGCAAATAGAGTGTGGGAAAATGCTAAGACCTTAAGGTCATGGCTGACATTTAAACTCAACACCTCTGCTTCTGTGTTGCTATTAATGGTAGTCAGTGACGTAAAGCACTGCTTCACTGTGGGTTTGATATTGGGATAATTTGTACAATGAGCTACT
The DNA here is from genome assembly GCA_013399775.1 of Semnornis frantzii. NCBI lineage: Eukaryota > Metazoa > Chordata > Aves > Piciformes > Ramphastidae > Semnornis > Semnornis frantzii. The sequence continues at coordinate 10,612 of VWYK01118634.1, read as the reverse complement.
GAATACAGCTATATTTACAGACTTCACAAACTCTTTCTGCAGAACATCATTAGGGCTACCTAGCAGAGTTATGCTTTTTCTGTATGTCCTGTGCAAGGAAAGCACTAATATCTGCCTCTTTGCACGAGTTTTTCCATTCCGTTGTTTATTGCCCACAATTCAGAAAACTGAACCACCAAGCCATTTTCCAACATCTACCAGCAGTCCTGGCTAACTGGGAAGGTCCCAGCTGAGGAGAGGTTACCAAATGTGGTCCATCTACAGAAGGACTGGAAGGAGGATCCAGGGAATTATTGGCCTATCAGCCTGACCTCAGTGCTGGGGAAGGTCATGGAGCAAATGATCTTGAGCAAATGATCTTGAGTGCCATCACATGGCACATACAGGACAACCAGGCAATCGGGCCCAGTCAGTATGGGTTTATGAAAGGCAGGTCCTGCTTGACTAACCTGATCCCTTTCTATGACAAGGTGACCTGTTTAGTGGTTGTGGGAAAGGATGTGAATTTTGCCTACCTGATCTTTAGTAAAGCATTTGACACTCTCTCCACAGCATTCTCCTGGACAAACTGGCCGCTCCTGGCTTGGACAGCCATACACTTTGCTGGCTAAAAACTTGCTGGATGGCCAGGCCCAAAGTGTTGTGGTGAATGGACTAAAAGCCAATTGGCAGCCAGTCCCAATCATGAGTAGTGTTCCTCAGGGCTCAGCACTGGGACTCTAGTATCTTTATCAACGTTCTGGATGAAAGAGGGGATCAAGGGCTGCCTCAGTAAGACTGCATATAACACCAAGGTAGGTGGATATGTCACTGTGCTTGAGGGTAGGAAGATTCTACAGTGGGATCTGGACAGGCTAGTGGTATGAAGTTCAACAAAGTCAAGTGCTGGGTTCTAGACTTTGGTCACAATAATGCCAAATGCTACAGGCTTGGGGCATAGTAGCTGGAAACCTGCTTGGCAGAAAAGCACCTGAGGGTGCTGGTTGACAGCAGGCTAAACATGAACCAGCAGTGTGCCCAGGTGGCCAAGAAGGCCAACAGTATCCTGGCCTGTATCAGGAATAGTATGGCCAGCAGGACAAGGGAAGTGATTGTGCCCCTGTACTTGGCACTGCACCTTTCCTTATGAGAAGGAGAGGTTTCAGAGAAGGACAATGAAGCTGTCGAAACATCAAGGCATCTAGAGTACAAGTCTTATGAGCAGCAGTTGAGGTAAATGAGGTTGTTTAGTCTGGAGAAAAGGAGGGCAAGGGGAGACTTTCCTACTCTTTACGACTACCATAAAGGAGGTTGCAGTGAGGTGACGGTCAGTCTGTTCTCCCAAATGACAAGCAATACAAGAGAAAATGGCCTCAAGTTGCACCAAGGGAGAATTAGCATGGATATTAGCAAAAGTTTCTTCACAGAACTGGTTGTAAAATATTGGATTGGACTGCCCAGGGAAGTGGTGGAGTCACCATCCCTGGAGATATTTAAAAGACACGTAGATGTGCTGCTAAGGGACATGGTTTAATGGTGACCAAGCAGTGTCGTGTTAACAGCAGGACTTGATCTAAAATGTTTCTTTTAACCACAACACTTCCATGATTCTGTGATTACCTGAATATTGATAGCTAAAATTTTCAGTTTAGAAAATTATGAAAGAAACTAATGAGACATTTCCCTACATACTTTCTTTCTGATGGACCAGAGAGAGTCAGAGATACTTCACACTTAGCCACTGTCAATGGTTCCCTTAATACGAGGAATACCCGACATTTGAACTGGATCAGCACGGGCTGTAACAGCCAGTCCACTGGTCCTGCAAAACAGTCACATAGTCTGGTTTATCAGTGCTATTTATTTTCCATACTATTTTGGTTTGGGGGGTGTTTGTTTTTTAATATTTTGCTGTAAAACATTTTTCTATCTTTTTGGGAAAGAAAGTGATCTCAGCTCTTGACAAATTTGAAGTTTGGAATAGAGGAAGCATATTGCAGTAGGAGAAATAACTTTGACAATATCCTTTAGAAACAGCCACCATTGTCTTTGAGAATACTTGAGTAATATACATGTGGCTGCTAATAAGCTTGTAAATGGTTGCATTACTGTCCATAAAAGGTACCATCTGGTAAGTCTGCCTGTTAAAACACAGGTTCATCTGCCTTTTAAGTTGTTTTTTTCTTGCTGCAAGACATTGCTGAATCATTAAAAGAATCATGGCAGTGCTAATAAAATGATTTATGAAGTTATCAAAATGCCAGTTGTGATAAATAAGACTCAAGCCACTCCCAAATTGGGCTTTGACTTTTGTCAGATCAGCTACCCAAACTTTGGTCAGCAGGCTATCATACCATGAAGGGAAGTAAAAGTACAAGTGCATCAAGTCTAATGGCTTTCTTTATTTTTCAACAGTGAAGGCCAAGGTCTGACCTGGGAGAGTTATTAATGCACATACATGAGCATGTAATGGAACAGGCAAGTAGTTTGTACATGCACATATTCACCCCATATTTCTATTCACAGACTCAGCAGGCACAAGGTAAAACAATCTAGACAGCCAGTGCAAACATATTTGTCCCAAAGGTGGAAAGGACCAACAACAGCACTAACAGGCAAAACTCCATTTTAACTAGGAGGTTACTGCCTACGTGATTAGTGGCATCGCCACGCAACAGCTCTTTGCTGATGCTAAAACCACAGTAAACTGCAAATGGTAAAAGGTTTATAGACACTTGGACAAATTTCAGTTTTAAGCAGAACCAAGGAGACATTTAAATCTACTACTCAAAGAACAAAAAATTAATCTGAAGATACTTAAAGGTAAACAATCCATTTATCAGTGATATTGAAAGATATTGTAGCCAGACTGTACTAAGTGTTAAAAGGTAAGAGAAGGGGTTTTAAATAATAATAGTAATACTTTAGAAGGTTTGTGTTTGAGGATTTTTAAAGAGACACATTGTACAGAGTATTTATATTTAGATGGTAGTTTGGATCTGCCGATCGTGTACAACTGTCCGTAGACTGGTAAAAAGATATTTCATTATTGGGGGAAATTCAGGCTTGTTCCAGACAGTTTTGTCAAAAGCACGAAAAGTTTTAGAGATTATTAGTTTTATGCAGTTAGTCACCAAGGTGCTGCAAGGATAGGGGTCCCTGGCTAGTCCAAGGAAGCATCCCTGCAGCCCAGCCTGCTGCCATCCATATGTGGGCAGTTCTGCCTGCTGGAGCTTCAGAGGGAACCTTGCTGCAAAGCACCACTGAAAACATGCTAAATAATGTGCCTGGTTATACCTGGCTCCTGCTGATGCCTAGGGGAGCTTGCCGAAGAAAGGACTTGTACACAGACTTCCAAGTATTTAAAGCATAAAGAGATTCAATACACCACAACATGTAACTGGCAGCCCTTACAAAGTGGCACAGCTGACTGTGAGTTTCCCTTAACAGCTGGTACAAATAAACCACTGAGAGTGGAAGATGCTAACTATCTGTCAACAGCCTTAACTGAAGAGCAAGCATGCAGGTCCCCAACACCCTTTGGCACTGCAGGTGCTCAAGGGCACCCTTGGCCATTATGGGACCTGCACAGGAGCCCTTTCCTGTATGCACACTACGGCATGTGCATTTAACCCTCATCTTTGATTTCTCCTATCCATCTCACCCAGCCCAGTCCCATGTTCAAAAGTCTCATTTAATGTAACTGATGGATAAAAAGCATATGCAACTTTTTCAATAAAATTTCTGACTTCACCCTTTTAACCCAAAGAAAAACTATAAATAGTTTATAATGTCTGGGATTTCCACAGCCTAAGTGCAGCTATAAATAGTTCTAAACATTTTCCCACTTCATGCTTTTGAAAAGAACATTCTCCACTTCCTTTCTTGGAGAACCCCTGGGAATAGAGCTAGATCACAGCCCAAAAAATATGTATATTAGGAGAGCTTAACAAAACGGAGCTAACAAAGTTGCTAACAGCAGCTCTCAAACTAATTTTGTGTAAGGAATGGGTCAAGCATCCTCTGCAAGAAGTTCATGTCCATAATCCACCCAGGGATGCTCGGGCTAACCATTTGTGGTATGTCTCTATTCACCCAGCCCATCAGGGTATTTTGGGGGTTGTTTGTTTTTGCTAGGAATTCGTTGTTCTCCAGGCCTCACGAGCAATGGCAGGGTTTATTTGTATTTACTTGAAGTACGTGTGTGCTCAGCATTCGGTATTTTAAACAGTAAACCAGGACACGTCCTTTCAGCTTATTTTCACGCATGATTTCAGCAGCCTTCTGGAGACGCCAGTCTGCGCTCAGCGGCGGGGACCGAGCTTAGCAGACCCAGCCAGCCCTGACAGGCCGGGAAAGGACCCAGCGAGGCGATCCCGGATCCCCCGAGTGCGCCGCGCCCCCGCGGTGCGNCCTCCTGCCCGCCTTCCTGCTTGCCTCCTGTCCGCTATCTGCCTCCTGCCTGCCTGCCCACACGACGGCACGCCGCTGCCGCCTCCCCCGGCAAGGCGGGCCCGCCGACAGACGGGGAAAACCGAACGGCAATGCCCTTTTTTGGGAAGAGTTAAGAAAGAGTTGAAACGAGCAAGGAACAGGAAAGCTGGTCAGCCTGCAGATCGGAGTGCGCAAATCCGCCCTTGATGTGAAGAAAATTTAAGTTGGTGATCAAAACACCTTGGAATTTCATAGAACAATAAAACTGGTAAGGTTGGAAAAGACCTCCAAGATCACCAAGTCAACTCAGCACCGCCGTGCCCACTAAAACTTGTCCTGAAGTGCCACATCTACACATTTTTTTAACATCTCCAGGGACGGTGACTCCACCATCTCCCTAGGCAGCCTGTTCCAATGCTTGACCACTCTTTCAGCACTTTTCCTAATATCCCCTTGTGAAACCTGGGGCCTTTTTCTCTCATCACTAGTTACTTGGGAGACCAATACCCACCTTACTGCAATCTCCTCTCAGGTGGTTGCAGAGAACAATAAGGTGTCTACAAAGGATGATAAAGGTTTTTCTCAGTGAAAGCAGATCACGTGTCTCCTAAAGAAGAGGTATTTACAAGATGCAGCAACAAGGAATGGCTTCATGCAAAGAATTTAGGAAGCGCAAACCAGCAGAGCTGCTCCGGAGTGACCCGGACCATTTATTCTGCTTGGCCCAGGGAAAAAAAAAAAAAAAAAAAAAAGTGTGAAAACAAAAAAATCTCATCATGACATTATATTCTTGCAAATCATAGTTTGTCCAGACCATTTATGCATGGGTTACATGTATATAGATATCCAGATGAGCGGTAATGAAAGACCAGATTCAAAACAAACATTTTTAAATTGTGCCTAGGAACTGGCAGAGATATTGAGTTCCTAATATTAGATGGCAATGACTTCTATAAACAAGGAGCATGAGAAGAAAGTCCTAAACTCCACAAGAATCCAGTAATTCTGAGAGCTTCCATTGTGTAAGGTGTAAAATGTGTGATGGTTCATACTAAGAGCACAGCAAAATGGTTTAGAATAGATAAAATCAACTTTAAATGCTTGCAGGAATTCAAACTTTAAATTGAAAGACTTTTAAATGTGTATCTATGCAGTGGCAAAGTTTTATAAAAAGTGAATGCAGATCGTCTGTGATGTAAGCAAAATCAAGATTCCTTCAAAAGAGCCTGGCATTACTGCCACAGCCTGTTTGCTGATTTGCAGTATGATATGCAGACTCTGCACCCACTTAGATGCTCAAGCACTGAACAAAGTAAGGCTCACTTTAAAAATACCAATTTTTTTTTCATCAACTGAGTTTTACCTGGTCCAAATAAAAAAGTTGGTGACATAATGGAAAATTCCTCATGACAAATCTGACCATGCACAGGAACAGAGGGCTCTCTGTATGGCTACCCCTCACAACATTGTTGAATACTTTGATAGCGCACATTGTAGATGGGACTGGATATTTGTTTCTTGAATCTACTGCAGACAGAACATTGGAACATGACAAACCTTTGTATCACAGTTGATCAAGCACAAAGAAATCACTTAGTCAGTGAGCGTTCTTTTAAAGTCTACTTAAAAACACTCTACTCATCACAGATTACCTCTAAATTAAGCTAATTGTAAGAAAAGAGAAGCAATGACTCCATGCCTAATGATAAAAGATAAGCCTGATCTCTTGATCAGGGACAGTAGGCAGTGGCCAACACATACTCTCAGAATATTTTTTAATCAGAATTAAGATGCCTATGCCAGCAGACCAGTGAAATGATTCTGCTGTTATGACAGGAGGAATGTAAGCCTCAAAGCTAGAAAAGTAACTACAGCTTTGATACACAACGACCCATTCTCCTTGGAAAGAGCACGGAGAATGCACCAAGCAGTATATTGCATTTGCAGTTATGTGGGGAAATCCCAATTCCTGTTAAGTCAGCAATGACAAACGAGGAACTGTTATAACCTCTGTCTTATTGTTACCAACTATTCAGTGTACACTGATGCTTTTTGGCCCAGTTTCTCTTCACTCCAATCTTGTTTTTCAAGTGGAACTCCTTTATTAGTAAGCATTCATTTAAGTACTCATAGTACGAACCATTGGTTCTGAACTGGCAATTTCACTCTGTGCAGTGTTCCTATCTCTGTATGGTATAATGTAACTCACTTTAATGGATTGAACTTAACACGCTGCTCCCATTTGACATGGAAAAAGTTCTTACAGAACCCAAAAAACACCTTCCAAACAGAAGTAATATGCTGAGAAGGCTTGGTCCAAGCCTTAACACTAGTCTAGGTAAGCATCACTATCCAACTGAATGTGGAGGTAAACTGAGCTGGCAAAGAGTTAAACGATCAAGCTAAAATGTTATTTAAATATCATGAATTAAAAGCTCTGGCCTAGCTTGCAAAGAATAGAAAAGGGCACAAGCTTGGCAATGATCCTGAGGCAGTAAAAGCAATGTTTAGAAAGAAAGAAATCTTTGTCTGAATGTATAAAGGAAATTCAAATTGGCAAAACAGAGCAAGGAAAATATATCAGGGCAATAGCAAACCAACAGAATACAAATGTCCCTCAGTACAAGGAGAATCTCCATGAATTTCAGCACGGCCAGTGTCTAAGAACTTATAACATGGTCAAGGTGCAACCCCAGCAACTTCATAATCTATTTTTCAAACTGCATTTAATTTCTTTCTGTCAAAACTCACTCTCCTCTGCTTCCCACTCTGAGGGAGGAAGGTCAGTCACTTCTTCCTCACTCATTTATGTTACAAGAAATGCTGTCTGAGAATTCAGATCCTCTCTCATTGGTACCAATGGGGCTTTCGTTGATGGTTTAAGTAAAATGGGAACATGGACACCAACCTCCATGGATAATCTGCAGCAAGAGGAAAGGAACCTAAACCTCCTGCTTCTTTAAAGAGACCAGTAGGCAGCAGAGCACTCACTAGCTGGATGTAATTTCTGACTGACAGCAAAAAGAGTGGTCCTATCACCTCCTCTGCAGGAAACCCAATCCAGCATGGGCACACTGAGATGGATCAGTTTGCTGATTTAGGAGAATGATTACCTATTATTCTTGGTTTGATGGATTAGTTTTCTGTGGAGTCATCTGCTTGGCAGGCTCAACTTGTTGTCACATACCATCCGTATCCCACCTCAGAGTAGTAATGTGTGAGCACAGGGCTGTAGGAAATACCCGAATTAGGTATACCATGAAATGGCCTCATGGGAAAAAGTGTGCCTTAGTGCTAGAACATGAAGGATGAGAGTTTCTACAGGATACAGTTAATGAGAGTGCTGAGCATCCTTTCTCCTAAACAGCAAGCCTGCCATTTAAAACCAAGTGGGGAAAATTAATTCAATTTCCTGGAGGTTTATATTGCGTCAGAGTACATTCCTCCTCCGACCTCACCCTAGCAGGGAGAAAGTCTTCCTGAAAGACTGTAGAGGAGGGGTGCATGCTGCCCTGGAGCTGCAAAGTCCTTTAAACCTGCTAGACTAGGCAGATGGGGCAGGGAGGCAAGGTGAGACCTGTCAGTCTGCATGGTGGCTGACATGGTGATCTGACTCCACAGATCTCTCAGAGTGATTGCTCTGTCCTCATTTTTTCAGTAGGTTTACTTTGCCTACCATGTCCTTGCCACTCAACTCACTGGCAAGGGAGCTGAGCTGCAGCAAATGTCATCACTTCTTACAGGCCCTTTCTGTCTCAGCCAGGCACTCTGAACTTGATCTCAGCAAGGCAAAAAGGGACATTCCTCACCCAGCATGAATACAGTCAAAACATGTCACGATACTTCTATCAAAATCCCACTTAAAATTATTGCCTCTGTAGAGTTGCCTGTAAGGAAAAACCCCAGAATAACTCAGTGAACGTCTAGTCCAATTCATCATTGTTATCTGTGACCAATGCCAAATACATCCGAGAACAGGCCATCACTGACACAAATTCCTGCAATCACACGAACAAGTAGAAATGTCTTCCTGACTGTACCTGGGATTTCGCCAATGATACGTTAATAGCCTTTGTAATTTTCTCGGAGGTAATGTAACCACGGGGGCTCTCTGCGCAAAACTATTTAAGACTTTGGAGATTCCCTAAATAAGTTCCCATGAGAAAAGGGTTTCTGCATACAATTTCAGGACTCCGGTAAATTGCTCAGGATGGAATATGATGACAATATTACTTGCAGTGAGAGAAAGCAAGAAATCAGAAGGTAATGCTGGAAACATGTGACTTCAGGTGGAAATGTGTTGTGACATGATCTGCTGACATTGTTTTCTTTATATTTCCAAAGCAAAGTTGCAAGTACCTCCTTCCTGTGCTAGTACTGACTGATGAAATATTTTGGAAATTAACTACTCAGATACTTATATGCTTATTAGAAGCGAAGGATGGAAATGTAACTGTATTCAGGACTTTCACAGCTCTTTTGTTTTTCTTATGAAACTAACTTCAGTTTTATGGGATTAGATTCTGCAAAACTAAGGAGTACACTAGTGCTGCTGCATGGGAAATGTCTTGTTTTTAATGAGTTGCCAACTTAATGACCTGTGGGATTTCAAAGTTCCTTTTTGGTTTTAAAGGAAATGATTAATATATACTCTGTCTTTAATGATGGTGCTATAATTGTGTTGAAGGAATTCCATTCATTCTTTTCTTCATTTAAATGTTTTAGGTTTGTGAATGTTAGACAGTTTATCCTCCTAAAAGGTCCATCTGTAAAAAGATATATTAAATTATTCATTTTCGAACAGCAGAATGATAAGAATAATGGTATTCCTCAGTTTTGGGGCAGAATATTTTGATTCTTACTTTAAAAGGATACAGATGTTGTTTAAAGGATTTCTTGACTAAAATAAGGTGGATTTATATGGGCATAAATGCCTGGCTTCAAATATCTATTAATGTTAATTCTGTCCCTTATTTTTTACAACAAAAAATTTTCATAAAACAGGAATCTCATGTATATGTTTTTTGTTGATACCATAATTGGCTAATACAGCCCACTAGCAAATGTTGTAGAGTAGAATTGTAGAATCATTTCAGTTGGAAAAGATGTTTAAGTCCAACCATTATCTAACTTTACCAAGTCTGGGGGCTAAACCATGTCCCTTAGCACCATATCTCTCCTCTCTGGGGACAAAGATTCAACCATCTTCCTGGGGAGCGTATTCCAGTGTTTGAAAACCCTTTCAGTGATTATATCTCTTCTAATATCCAATCTAAACCTCACCTGGTGCAACTTGTGGGTATTTCTTCTCATCCTATCACTTTTTACTAGGGAGAAGAGACCAATACCCACCTCAATATAATCTCAGGTAGTTGTAGCCCCTCAGCCTCCTTTTCTCCAGAGTAAACAACTTCAGTTCCCTCAGCTGCTTCTCAGAAGACCTGTTCTCCAGATCCTTTACCAGTTTCATAGCCCTTGTCTGAACCCACTCCAGGATCTCAATATCTTTCTTGTACTGAGAAGGCCCCAAACCGAACAGAGTACTCATGGGTGTGGCCTCACCAGTGCTGAGTCAGGGGGACAATCACCTCCCTGGTCCTGCTGGTCACACTACTCCTGATACAAGACAGGATGGCTTATATTCAGCCAGATGTCAACCAGCACCCCCAGGTTCTTCTCTGCTGGGCAGCTAGAATGAATTTGGTTAAATAGTAGTTCTACTTCTGTAGGCAAATCTTAAGAAATTTATAGTTCTATAAATGATTTGTGACTTCTTCTTTTGCCCCAAGTAATTGGGAGATTAACTTTCTAGGCTTTTAAGAACTTATATATGTACCACATACAAATTCCATCCCTGTGATTCAGATATTTTGATCCCTTGGTTACCAGCTAGATATTTTTCAACAACCTGTGAATTTCTGGAAATAAAACTCCTTGATCTCAGTATCTCTCATACTTAAGAAGAACCTTGATTTATAAAAATGTTTATTGTGCACTACACCACCCAGATGAAGAACACCCTTCTCTCACTACCTATTCAGCTTTCCTGTAGACAGCACCACAGATGCTGCTCATCACCAGGGATCCCCAATTTGCTTTCCCAGATAATCTGGCCTAGGGATGAGGATCCAGTCTGTAACATATGTTACAGGGACTACATAGATTTAACATATGAAACCTCCCCTTCCCCACCCCCCCC
>VWYK01118633.1:26334-39738 GCA_013399775.1 Semnornis frantzii | reverse complement strand
GATCTCTTTGAGTCCCTTCCAACCCCTAACATCCTGTGATCCTGTGATAAACTTTAGCATGTACAAGATAATTTTATAAGACTCACAAAAGGAACAGATGTTTTTCAGTTACTGGAAGCCTCTCTCCATCCTTCTTACTATGATTGTCCTTATGGAATTTGAGATCGACAAATCTTGACCTAAGGTACAATATAACTTAGAGCAGTTGGAAAACGTTTTAAAATCAATCCAAACTGCAGGTCATAGAAATTACCACCTTGAGGCATGTCATGTAGTCAAGGCTGACAAAAAGGAACATCTCCTGTAATTCTGAAGCTTTTTTGGTGAATGAAGAAAAGTGTTTTAAAACTTTTATTGGGTACTCTTTTGGATTTTAATTTTATTTCATGCCCTGGTCCAGGCTCCCCCAGGGATCCCCAGCCTTCGCAGCACCTTGACACATCGAATCATTTTGTGTTGGATCATCACTGTGACCAAGGACATGGATAATTTAATGTGAGTAGCCAGTCTTGCCTTAATTATTTTCCTTGAACTTCTGTATTGGAGTTGGTGTAAAATCAATGCTCTGACTTCACAAACCAGAGAAACTCTTGGGAGTGAAAAGCAGTAATATCAGGATTTGCTCTAGAGTGATTCCCTAAAACAGGGGATCTGATGTAGAGCATAATTACATAACCAAAAGTTTTTTGTTGTTTCTTACTCACAAAACTTTTGAATGCTGATTACCTCCCACTGAATTCAGTGCTGATATTTAAAAGTTGGCTTCCCCTAGTTTTGTGTTTTGGCTGTGAAGAGGAGATAGAGTGGTGTACCCTTATGGCAGAGTGTACATGGCAGACCCTTTGCTGCTCTATGGACAGGACTAAGTCTTCTATGTTAACTCAGTGGATCCACATGGATGAAGAAGGATCACTTATGTGACCAGTTGTCTGTAATTAAAATTACTGTTAAAACAAACAACAACAACAAAAAAATCTCCCTAAGCTTGAATTTTCTCAGCAGTTAGAATTAAAGACTCACTTCTTGTACCAAAACTCAGTCTGGACAATTTAGAAGACATTGTTTTGTTACATTTTCAGACCTTGTTCTTTCTGGACCTTTATATTATAGATGCACTTCTGTTTTCAGGAATTGAAGGGTTTGCATTTGATGTTTCATCCAATTAAGATTTATTCACAGCCAGCATTTCAAATCTTTAAAACACCAGAGCCATGATCTCCTTAACAAAGCTTGTTTTTCTTCGCTGCCGAATACACGGTAGCTCCATAAACTAGCTGAAGGAGATTCAGCATAATGAACTTCTTTGTATGAGTGTCAGATGAGTGGAAGAGAAATATTAAACAGCAAATGAAGAAAATATGGCTATTAGTGTTTTCAGGACACATTGACTTTGTGGAATTCATAGTAATTAAGTTTTTTTCTTACCAAAAACCCCTCCTGTATTGAAGTTTTGTAACCCCTGTACCTTAAAGTTCAGAGGCACTCGTTGAGAATGGATATAATACAAATGAAACACTAACAGTAAGTGGTAACAGTTATTTGGGGAAAATTCACGTAGAGAATTATAGACCCAAAGAACATTTTACAAGCTGACAAGAAAAAAAAATAGCAGAGAACAGGAAAAACTGGTATAGGGTAGTGCAATGTTTCATACAAATTCCTTCTGCTCAGAATACTAATTTTTCTCTACAACACCTCTGTATTTTCCCACCTGCTGTTACATGCTTCCAAGCAGTGGGTCATATAAAGCCCCATTAGGAACACAAGGAGTTAGAAAGGAGTAAGTTTTTTTTTAAATTAAGCTTTCCTAAACATAAAAAAAAAAAATAAAAATCTGGGTTTATTTTTCATGATTTTTCTCTTCCTAGTATTTATGTACTCAGATTTGTAATGGTCAGAAGATTGATAGCACTCAAAGGCATGAGTTTGAAGTAAATATGATCATTGCATTTGGGAATGCACGTGTAATGCTACATTCTGTTACTATGATAGTCTTCATTTTCAGCCTTTGTCTCTTACCAAGGGCTTTTTTACCAGCAAGAGTTGTTAGTCATTGCATTTAGTGTGCCTCATCCTAGCCAGTTGACCAGCAAAGTTCAGCAGCATTTCTAAAGGGGCCATCAGGGACATGTCAAGAAGGATATTCAGCAAATCTAAGAGTTAGGAAGTTGAATAAATTCTTGACTGTCTTTGTAAATTAAAATACCATGGCTCATCAAAGTGTTTATGACTAACTGGCTTAGATGTGTTAGGATTTTTTAGAGTGGTCCCTCAATTACACAGCTATCCTCACTAATTTGTTACAGAGTAAGTAGACCTGGTGCCACCATGGTACCTATGTTGGCTGTATGTCAGATGACACTGCCTGTGTCTAATATTAATGGACAGAATTACATTATTCCTTAACAGCAAAAAAATTTAGTCTCTAAGGAAAAACAACTAGGTGATTTTCTTCTGAAATTGTTCAGGCATGCAGGAGAGAAAAATCCTTGCCACTGAGATAACTTGAGTGTAAATGCAGAAAAAAAGAGTTTGCTCACATCTCTCATCAGTGAGGAAAGCTCACTGTATGAGTTTACCCACGCTTATGTAATGCCACACCACTAGCCAGGCTTTTTTCTTTTGTTTTGTTGGTGTTTCTCCCTCTTTCTTTCCCCAACAGAGCTTTGTGTTTGTCCACTTCTCAAGTGCATTTTAGAGAAAGGAAGACAAATCTTTGTGGGCTCCAGGCAGGAGCTAGTCTTTGTGGTTGTCCAGGTGCCCTGCCAGCATCCCAAAGGCATGAGCACAGTTCTGAGCTCAGTGTGTCTGTGGTAGGAAAAAATGGCAGTGAGATGGAAAGTCCCGTTTTAAGGCAACAGGCAGGATAAAGCAAAATATTAATATTCTCAAAAAGGAAGAAGGAAATGGTCTGTGAGGAGTATCTTTATTGCTCATTTCATGGAATTCCTTAAACAGTGTAGAAGTTTCAGGAACAGTGTGGCCTGTCGGACAACGGAGGTTATTCTGCCCCTAGACTCAGCACTGGTCAGGCCACACCTTGAGTCCTGTGTCCAGTTCTGGGCCCCTCAGTTCAAGAGAGGTACTGGAACATGTCTAGAGAAGGGCAGTGATGCTGGTGAGGGGCCTGGAGCACAGCCCTGTGAGGAGAAGCTAAGGGAGCTGGGCGTGTGCAGTCTGGAGAAGAGAAGGCTCAGGGCAGACCTCATTGCTGTCTACAGCTACCTGAAAGGAGGTTATAGCGAGGTGGGGTTGGTCTCTTCTCCCAGGCAACCAGCAACACAGAGGACACAGTCTCAAGTTGTACTAGAGGAGGTCTAGGCTGGATGTTAGGAGGAAGATCTTCACAGAGTGATTGGCATTGGAATGGGCTGCCCAGGGAGGTGGTGGAGTCACCATCTCTGGAGGTGTTCAAGAAAAGACTTAGTGTCATGGTCTAGTTGATTGGCTAGGGTTGGGGGATAGGTTGGACTGGCTGATCTTGTAGGTCTCTTCCAACCTGTTTGATTCTATGATTCAGCTCCAGAAACAACCGAGAAGAGGAGCTGTTGTGCTTGTCCTTGTGCACCTTTCTGCTTATTAAAAATCTTTCAGAGAATAATTCCTGCTCCTAAGCTGCACTTTCCAGAGGTATCTGTGCACCAAGAGACAAACAAATTAAGAGAGAATTCTGAGTCCAAATGCAACCTTTGTAATGCACTTTAGGGAAGCACAAGTGCATTTTGCGATTGCCTTCTCGTCCAGAACAACAGAAAATGAGTTGAGAGAGGAGTCTCTGTTCCAGTAGGAGCTCTGCCCTCAGAGAGTGCAGTGGTGCATTACTTTGTTCCTCCACATCGACCAGTCTCTCCTTTTCACCCCATTATGATATTTCCTTGGATCTCATGCATCAAATGCTGGAAGTTTTATAATTTAGTATCATATCAAGTGCTTTTCTGAAATCAATAAGCATTACATGCACTGAGATACCTTTGTATAACACACACACACACAATTACAGTGGGTTTGTCTGACCTGATGTGTTTTATTAACCCTTGGTTCTTACAGTTTATTAGGCTTTCTCACTCTATAGATTTACACATGAATTGGTGAATTTTTCAGTCTTACCTTGCGCCTGTGGAAAATTCAAACTAAAGATTGTAGTTTCTCCAACTTCACTATTTAAAAATCAACAAACAAACCCCCCACTTTTTCTGCATGTATTCAGTCAAAAAAACTTCTAATTATTCTTATTTTAATTTATTTATTCATTTTATTTATTAATGATTTGCAAATGCATGGTACAGAAACTGAAATGGTTTACATAGCACAAGTTAAATGTATTCTTTAGCCTCTTTGTGATGTCCTGGACTTCAAATATACTTTTGAACCTTTTGCTGATACTGCTTTTTGCCAGATTCTGGAGTTCCTCTTCACTGTAGAGCAAACACCAAGACATATTTTGCCTGATTTTCTCTAGTAGTTTGCAAACTGTAGCTTGTAGACAATAGGCAAACACAGTGGTCATGTCTGTATGCAGTGACTTAAATTAGTCCTAAGCTTAACTTCCAGCAGATGAAGCTATGCACGGATAAAGAAAAGGAAGATTGGAGAAGAGAAGGCTTTGAGGAGACCTTGTAGTAGCCTTCCAGTATCTGGAGGCGGCCTACAGGAAGGCTGGGGAGGGACTATTTACAAGGTCTTGCAATGACAGGACTAGGGGCAATGGGTTTAAACTGGAAGAGAGAAGATTTAGACTGGATGTCAGGAGGAAGTTCTTTACAGTGAGTGGTGAGGCACTGGAATAGGTTCCCTGGGGAGGTTGTGGCTGCTCCCTCCCTGGAGGTGTTCAAGGCCAGGTTGGATGAGGCCTTGAGTGACCTGTTCTGGTGGGAGGTGTCCCTGCCTATGGCAGGGGGTTGGAACTAGATGATCCTTGAGGTCTTTTCCAACTTTACCATTCTATGATTCTAAGATTCAAAGGAAGATTCTGTCTCCTCACTAATACAAGAAACCTGTGTCAGCATTACAGTAGCACCAGTTTCTGATTAAAGATAAGCTTTAGTTTCTAGTTCCTTGTGACAGTGAGGAGTCACGTCAGAATGCAAGTGTGATTGCTCGGACCACACTTGAGGCCATTGCCAAATAAAAATCTCACCACACTTGAATTTGTCTATATATACATAATCCAAAGGAGAAATAAATGCATTGTGTTAATTTGATGTATCCTACTAAATCTAGTAGGTCTGAATTCTGGTTTGAAGGCCTGCTGCCAATAGCTGGTGGCTTTTCCAGGAGTACCTCTTGGCAAAATATCCTGGGTCCCTTTAAACAGCCTCCTCAAAGAAGATAACTGGAAAATGGTGTCATTTAGCAAGAAAAAAAAAAATTATTTAAAATGTTCTACCTGCTAAACATAAAATGCACCTTGTTTTGTAAATTATTCTGATGTAGTATGAAAGAATAGCCCGAGATCTTCATGGGTGAAGAGAAAACTTTTGCTTCAGTGTTTGCTTGTAGATGTATGCTTTGAGATAGCAGGAGTAATAAAATGCCATTCTTCAGGTGAAAGGTAGATTCTGTGCAGAGGCCTGACTACCTGCAAGTCCTTACTTTCTCCGTGTTGCACCACCACTCAGGTTTACATGTTTGTCATAGGATGGATTAGCTTTGAAAGATTAGATATGGATTTGGATGTGGATATAGAGTCATAGAATCAGTCAGGGTTGGAAGAGACCAACCGCAAGGATCATCTAGTTCCAACCCCTCTGCCATAAGCAGGGGCACCTCACACTAAATCAAGAAGCTGTCTAGAACATCATCCAGTCTGGCTTAATCACCTCCAGGCATGGGGCTTTGATCACCATCCTGGGCAAGCCATTCAAGGGTCTCACCACCCTCACGGTGGAGAACTTCTTCCTAACATCCAGTCTGAAATCTCCCCATTTCTAGATTTGCTCCATTTCCCCCAGTCCTATCACAACCTGACATCCTAAAAAGTCCCTCTCCAGCTTTCTATAGGCCCCCTTAAGATACTGAAAGGTCACAATAATGTCACCTTCAAGCCTTCTCCTCTCCAAACTGAAGAGCCCCATGGAGTAGAGTAGATTCACTGCTGGTCCAAAATCATCTTTACACTTCACTAAGTGACTGAATACTAAACATGAGGATGTCACATTCAAACGATAAACAAACTTTCCACATTTGTGTAGTTTTGATGCTTTTTCTCTTGGCTCAACCCAGGAGTAGTGTATGCTAGGTACACTGAAAAGCAAAATATAATGCCCAGACCATTTTTAAGGCACCTGAATTCTTACCTTTTAGTAGCCATTTTCAGCTGCATTCAGCAGGCATTCACAGAATCACAGAAACATCCAGGTTGGAAAAGCCCCTCAGGATCACTAAGTGCAACCTATACCCCTACTCTACAAGACTCACCTTAAACCATATCTCTAAGCATCACATTCAAACGACCTTAAACACATCCAGGGGCGGTGACTCAGCCACCTCCCTGGGCAGCTCATTCCGGTGCCAACCCTTAACTATTTAACCAGTACTGAATTCTGGTAGTTTGATGTTGCACATGCATAATGAATCAGCTGCAAATACAAGATTATTGTTCTAAGTGAAAGGAAAGGGAGAAAAAAAGTTCATCAGGTCTACTTACGAATGAGGCTGCAGCATAAGCTGTCTATAACCTACAGCTCAAAGGGACTGTGTCTTGTTTGTGTCACAGATATTACCCTTGGAGGAGCACAACTGATGAATCTCGTGTTACCATGTAAGATATGGTGCTAAATACAAGCTGTAATTTCTCTACACGAAGGATCCAGTCAGCCTGGGGATGAGCAAACACCTGAGACAGCAATGCTGGAGGGAGCTACTCTCAGAAATAGTCTTTTGCTTGATACTTTCACATCACTGAATGTGACATAAGGGGACTAGTGTCACTCCTCACTATCCTTTTCCAATATATCTAAGTGAAAGCTGGAATCTAGGTCTGTTAACATGAAAAATGGTCTTGAGGCAGGCACAGTGGTCAGAAGGTTAACCATACTATGTATAAGGCTGCATTTTCCCTGTGTTTTGCTTTTTTTCTCCTGACTCACTGGCTATAATCACAGGATCACAGGATGTTATGGGTTGGAAGTGACCTCTGGAGAACTTCTATTCAACCCTCCCTGCCGGAGCAGGACCATAGAATCTAGCACAGGTCATGCAGGAACACATCCAGATAGGGCTGGAAAGGCTCCGGAGAAGGAGACTCCACAACCTCTCTGGGGAGCCTTTGCCAGTGCTGTGAGCCTCACGGTAAAGAAGTTCTTCCTCATGTTGAGGTGGAACTTTCTGTGCTGCAGTTTACATCCGTTGCCTGTTGTCCTATCCCAAGGTGCATGTGAGCAGAGGCTGACCATGTCCCTTCCCTCCTGATTTCCCAGCCCTCAGATATTTATAGACATTGATTAGATCTCCTCTCCAGACTCAACAGGCCCAGGGCTCTCAGCCTTTCCTCATAAGGCACATGTGGTATTTATATATAATGGTGTGGTATTTTCCAGCTTGTTTGTCACACTTAACACCTGTTGTGTAATTTTTCACCTGTATAGGAGTAGGCTCTGAGCAACCTGATCTAGTGTGAGGTGTCCCTGCCCATGGCGGGGAGGTTGGAGCTAGATAATCCTTGAGGTCCCTTCTAGCCCTGACAATTTTATGGTTCTATAAAGTCACCCTCTCTTGAGAAGATTACAGGTGTCTTGACAAAAAAAAACCCCTTAAAACCTTCTTGGGAGACACTGCATCTCATAACCAGGCAGCACCAACACCTGCTTTGCACTAATCAAGATTTTCACTGAACTGATTAGAAAACTTTTATTGCCTGGTAGGGCAATCAAGACAAACATGCATCCTTTAAAATAACAACAACAACAACCAAAAACAAGCAACCTTTGTAATCTCAAAACTGTAAACATTTAATTTATTGAGATAGTGAAGCAGATATTGCATCAGTCAGTCATTTAGTCAGAAAGGCACACACTGACATTGATAGGAGAAAGAAGAGCCTTATAACCTTTGAAGCAGCATGATATAACCGCACCTACTGCTACCTTTCCAAATGGTAGCGCAGCACAAGTGGATTTTAGTCACTGCTCTCTAGTATTGCACTGGGAACATACAGTTGCTACAGAGCTCAGACTAGTGTTACTTCATAAGGCTACTGTGGTTACCTCAAACAAGAGGACTAAACCAGAAAGATCTCCATATCATTGTCAAATAAAACACTGTTTTCAAAATCTTGTGAATGTATGTGCAGATAAAAAGAGTCTGTGTATGGCAGAGAGCATCATACCAAGCCTTATTTGCAGGACTCGGCTCAAGAGCAGCCCAGAGTGACCCAGCTCTGGTGCTAGCAGAGGCAGGAATGTTGCGCCACCAGACCACACTTACTGTAAGTGCCATTCTCTGCCAAAGGAGGCACCTAAAATCAGCTTTAGTAATTAATCAAAGGCAAATAAAATGCAGTGAAGGAGAGAGAACACACACACACACCATTGCACAAATACAAGCATGTGTTTGAAACACAGGGTGGGTTACCATGACTAATTCAGGAGAATGGAGGTGGGGGAGAGGGAGGAGAGGAGCTGAGAAGGCAAAAATTTGCTTTCATTGAGGGTCTGCATTCACAACAGGGATTCCTGTTTTTTTACTTTGTGTGAGCAGAGAACATCACAGTCTCTGCTGAAAGTGGCTTGACTTGTTACAGTATGGACTAGATTGTTTGAGCTGTGCAGTTCTGGCTGGCTGCTTTTGCTGAAAATATTCCTGAAACTATCTCCCTTGTCCCTTCAGTAGGCACCAGTTCTCTTGGTGTCACTGCAATCTAGCTGACTCAGCAACATACTTCTGCAAGCTTGTTTTGTTTGCAAGGAACATACCAGCACTGAAGGCAAACCTCTCTAGTGAGGCTGATAATGCAGTCCTCTAAAAAAAAGAATTTGATGAGGAAAAGGGTCCAGGCTGGTCTCCCAGTCACATTCTTACTCTGCAAATATAACTGTCAGTCCTAAAAACTGGAACTGAGCTCCAAAAGGAGACTTAGGAAAGGGGAGAGAAAACAGGTTGGTTCATTGCCTGTTAGATGTGTAGATTACGGCCGTTGGTTAAAATGACAGCACCTGTAACCCGAATGGATACAGGCTCAAAGACTGTTAATGCACTACAAGTAACATGATTTAGGGATATGAAAAGAGAAAAATCGCAGTGCAAGATTTAAGTCCTGGTTTTTACTTTGAAATCTGCCTTTTCAAGAGGGAGAAGTCCAATATGCCCCATTCACATGCTAATTCCCTTGTTTCAACAAACTGGTATTCTTCACCTATTCACATTAGCATAAAACCAGGAGCTTNTTTTTTTTTTAATATAGCCTTCCAAAGACAACTAGGTTTAAAAAATCCCCAAATGCAACTACTCAGGGATGGTTCATACATGCTAAATGCCAGACTATTGTAAATGCAATACTCATTTGCCTCCTGCATCCAGAATGTAATTTCCATTTTTATTTTAATCACTAGTGATCCATTGTTCCAATTTCTTTAAATAAATGTCCCCCACTGCTGCCCATAGCTTCTGCAGAAACAATTTTGAATATTGGGTTTTTTTCAGGCAAAAATAGCAGAGGTGTTGAAATTCATGCCATTCCTCTCCAGAGTAGATGACTGATGAAATGCATATTTCCAGGCCTGTGAAAATAGGTGCCAGAAATAAATAGCAAATGAGATTATCCTTATATTGATTTCTCTGCAGTACCTTCTGATTAACCAGCAAATCAGAGTTGTGGAGTTTTTTTTTCCCTTCCAGCTGCCCCACCAAGATCACATTCTTCATTCTCTGTGTGTGTCTTCTGAGAAGTCTTTCTTTTAGTTATCTGAGCGCTGGGGGCTCTTGTCTGCTCTGCTGTCCAGAAAGCTTGGTCTTCTTCCTGTGTGTCTGAACTTTCAAAAGGTGGATTCTAATATTCTCTTTGTTCTCTGCAAAAGACTCCCACCACAGAATCTGTTGTTCAGATCTTTTGAAGCCCATTTCAAAGCCAGCACATCTTGTTGAAAACGTTCTGGTGCACTTGTTCCTCCTTAAGGTGTTCATGCAACCAACCAGGACAATCTGAGCCTGTGGGACATTTTCTATTACTAGAAGAATTATTTTCAGAAATCAAAACCAGTATGTTTATCTGAAAGATTCTTTGTGATATAATCAATAATTAGCTCAGGGACTCTTTTGCTGGTGTTAGGATGAGCTGTCTAGCCTGAACTTCGTGATGGCAGCAAAATATCCCAAGAGCTACTGGTCTAACCTGCCCTAATTATAATTAAAAACTTCTGTGTTGATGATCAGTCTAGGTGTCATGACAGAGAGCAGTATCTTGCTTTTACCTTTGTTCTGGTGGAAATAAGCAGCTAGCTTTCAAATGCTAATCAGCAGCTCAGATGTTCAGCTGCCTGTGACCCAAGGGTTGCTTTTTACAGTGGCACAGCTGAGATGCCTTGGCTGAGTTTTGCTCATGAAGTTGCTGTCCAGCTGCAAGAAAGATTGTAAGCTAAAGCCACGTGAAAGTAAATACACAGTCAGAAGTGAAACTGTAGAGCTAGTGGGAGTTAGCTGGAGGAAGAAGAGGAGGAAGAGAGGGGGAAAGATGCAACATCCTAAGAAGGCAGAGACTCAGCAGATAGCAACTTGGCTGGACAAGGTATTAAAAAGCCATGGAAATGAAAACTTCCCCTCCTGACCAACAGCTGTCTGCCTGCCTGGTAATACTTACAATACTTATCTGAGTAGCCTCTACTTATACACTTAAGTAATAGTTAGCTGAGTATCCTGTGTGTTGTATCTATATACTGTTATGTGTTAGTTGATACAGATAGTTGCTGCATACTTTTAAACCTTGCAGCCTTTTGGCATGGTAGAAGGTGCCCAAGGAAAAATGACCCACTGAGAAAAGGTTGTAGCTATGAGCCCTAGTCCTGGCCCCTCTTTCTCATCACCCTCTGCCTCTTCTTAATTTCTTCTTGCCACATTGTAAGACTTCCAGGCCTGAAGTTGATACCACCAACTAAAGTGGAGTTCGGTAATGTGCATCACCAGATGCTATTGCTGTCCAACAAAAGACAGAGAACACTTTTTTTCACTAGTAAGTGGTATCAGCAGGCTTTCGCTAGCCATATTTAAAGGGAAAATAAACCAGAATATTAAATTCTAACAGTGCCTCTTTAACTAGAAGAAAGGAATAGACTCTCACTAGAGGGCACATTGAGCTTGGGATTTAGACATCCTATTCCAAACCAGAACGATAGAAAAACAGCAAGGCTGCAAACAGTCCCCCTGTATGACTGAATCCTCCTAGATGGCAAATGGCAGCATGCCTTGAAAATGGGCACTGGGCACTGCTAGCTGTGAGGTAGGGCAATGGGTTGTGCTACTTCTACATATGAAATAATTATTCCTGTGTCTGGTACAGTGTCCATCAGCACTGCAGAAGAACAAATACCTGGGATAATCACAACTGCTACTTCATATAGAGGCAAGGAGAAAGGAGGAAAGAAAAAAATATCACAACATAGGCATGTTCTTGCTAACTGATGGCAAAATTCTCTACAGGTTTTAGTTTGAAGGAGGCAACATTCAGTATAGAGATCACTGACAGGCAAATGCAAGGACTGTTCTCAAGTGAAGACTGGGGGAAATGTCACAGTTAGTGTCAGGAACAATGTCTCCATATACATTTGGCAGGATGTGTGGCACTGTAGGGGTATATCTGTACAGTGCAACGGGTTGTTTTGAGGACTTGGCATCTCCATTATTCACGTTTCGGCATCGTTGGTATCTCCATTGCTCAGATTTTGGCATAGCTCCAAGCCAGTCCCATGGGCTGAAAGCGTGCTGGAGGTGAGGAGCACCAGGGGCACTCCCGAAGCTTCCCACAAAGGCATCCTGCCTGAAAGCTGAGAGGTCAGCCTCCTGGGCAGCCCAAGGCATCGTTAGAAACACGATAAGGAGATTTGCTTCACAAATGCTAATCCAGTTAAAACCTGCGTCTGTAGACACATCCTGCCTAGCGAGCTGTAAAAATTCATCCCCTAGGAGTTATTTGCTTTGTGCCCACTGGGAGATGGACTCTCAACACAAGCTGGAGAACCAGCCCAAGGTCCCTGTACCAGTGTCTCCATTTGGAGGGCAGGGTTCAAAAGCTTTGTCTGTATAGCTTCATGTCTCATAATGGTGTTGTGCGGACAAGGCTGAAGGTCAGAGCAAAAGGTGTGGCAGGAGTAATTTCACTGAATTTGTGAGTTTTGCAACACAAAAGTGTACTGTGTGGTAAAGGAGTAGTGCCCACCTGGCAGGTCTAATGCAGTAGGATTTGAACAAGAACAACTGAAACAGATACACAGATTCACAGAATGGTTTGAGTTTGGAAGTGACTCTGAAATAATTGGAGTCTTCAGCCTTGAGAAGAGAAGGCTCCAGGGAGACCTTAGAGCTACATTTCAGTATCCGAAGGGGACCTACAGGAAGGCTGGGGAAGGGCTGTTTAGAAAGGCTTGGAGTGATAGGATGAGGGGCAATGGTTTGAAACTGGAGCAGGGGAGATTTAGGTTGGACATAAGGAAGAAGTTTGTTATAATGAGAGTGGTGAAATACTAGAACATGTTGCCCAGGGATGTGGTTGAGGCCCCATCCCTTGAGACATTCAAGATGGGCTCAATGTGGCCTTGGGCAGTCTGATCTGTTTGGAGATGTTGCTGCAGTCGGGAGAGGGAGCTGAACAAGATGACCTTGAGGGTCCCTTCCAACCCAATGCAATCTGTGAATCTGTCAATTTAACTGTAGCTGTGAAGGCAAAGAAAATGAGCTTTGTGTGCTACTAATGGTTTTTAAGCATCCCCATGAAGGCAGGAAACTGCAGTAAAAATACACTACACACTAAACGAGACTGTGCATCAAAGAATCCCTTGTCTCCCGTGGGAGTAACCCTCTCCTAGACCCCAGCACCTGTAGAGCAAGGTGAGAGGATGCTGTGAGTAGTCTAAGTGTGCCATCTAGTGACTGGCGTCTGCTGGCCTGAGCACTGGCTAGGGATCAGGCATTGCTTGTAGCCCCTGCACACAGGACACGTTTCTGCTTTCAGAACATCTGCGTGTCCCAGATGTTACACGGAACATCTGCACTTGCTGGTAATTTGGTTATTGGAGAAGGTAAGAGAGAGTGGATTCAGCCTTTAGCTGTTCTTTGATGGAGTCACAGAGTGTTCGACAGTGACAATCTTTTTGTCTTCTGTGAGATAACTTCCCATGCCCTGTGGGTGTTGCCTTCAATTCATCATCTGTAAAGAAATGTGGGGGGGGAAAAGAGGGAGGTGACACACATTTATTTTAT
>VWYK01118633.1:7416-26281 GCA_013399775.1 Semnornis frantzii | reverse complement strand
TTTTTTTTTTTTTTTCCCCCTCTCTAACCGGAATGGGGAATGATCTCAAATCACAGAATTGTCAGGCTTGGAAGGGATCCAACTCCCTCTGCCATGGGTGGGGACACTTTCCACTAGCCTTAAAAAACTTACAGAGATGGGGTTTCCACTACCTCCCTGGACAACCTTGTCTTGAGCAGATACAACTATTTATAGAGAGGATTTGCTTTGTAACAGGGAAATCTGTTTAGACTATCAGTAGAAATCCAGCTTGAGGATGGGATACAGTCAGTAACGTTAGCCAAACCCTATTAAACTAATAAGGAGCTCAAATCCCTTCCTCAAAAAGAGCCATTCAAAGGGTGGGTTCATGTCTAGAAAATGAAGAATGATAAATCCAAATTAAATGCTTTTAATCTCGTTCCCTTTATCAGCATTCTTTCTGTTGAGGGAGAGGCAAGATAAAAGTGAGGAGGGTGTTGGTATGATGCTAGCACTGTCTGTTTTTTACCATTACAAAAGCAATCCAAAATCCCATTACAGTCATCAGGAGAGACAAATTCATTCTTTGGCAAGGGATTCGTGAACACAGTTTCACAGGAGAAGCTGTAGGCAAGAGCACCGTATGGCAGAAGCAAGGCCGACCTGAGGCCAGTTGTATGAAGTTTGGCAGAGCCAAGTGCCAGGTCTTGCACTTGGGTCACAACAGCCCTATGTAATGCTACAGGCATGGGGAAGAGTGGCTGGAAAATTACCTGGTGGTGGTGGTGATGGTCAGCAGCAGTGTGCCCAGCTGGCCAAGGCAAATGATCTTAAGGGCATTTTATAGCCAAAACAATCCTAGGATTCTTCTGCCACCTGGCTGCTGCTGCTAGCTAATTTCTACCATGATGAGCTGACTTGGCTCTTCAGGAGTTGGAGGATCTGAAGAAAGCACACACCTTCCTGTTCCCTTCAAAGGGACACTGTTCACTGGGCCAGTGCTTAACAACAAGTCAATTTACCTTAAAAACAGAGCATGGCTTGATAGCCCTGATGCTGATTTGCAAATATTGGTGTAACAATTGTAGTAAAAGAGATTTTATGTTGGATCAGACATAAATCACCTCCCAAAAAGCCTTCATTTGGTGTGCTCAGCTTAGTGTACATATGCTACCTCGTATGGTTTTGATAGCAGTTTTGGATGTCACTCAGTTAAATCCATGCAAATGGTTAAAAGTAGAGAAATCATAGGAAGAATTGGTGTGTGGGTGTGTGTGTGTATGGACAGACACTGGGAGAATCACCAAGAGTTAATAGAGTTTATGTAATTTATTTTCAGTACTGCTGAGCAGCAAAGTAATTTACATATGACATCCACAATTTGCTGGTAAGAGACCAACTCATGTTTAACTATTATTATGAGACTACTGTTAGCTTCCAGAATCACTGTAACCTCACAGCCACTTACCTGAGGCCTCAGAGCTTGGGGTCCTCAGCAGGCAACCAAACGAGGTAGCACCTCAGACATTTTCCATTTTGATGTTAGGGGCCTTTCTCCCCAGGCAGTACACAGCCAGGAGGCTGTGGTCTTCGGGCCTCCAAGAAGAGAATTTCAAAGAGAGGAGAGAATATGAGAGAAGAGGTTGTCTAATAGAAAGCAGTGTGTAAACAAAGGGATAAAAGAGGAA
This sequence comes from Semnornis frantzii, assembly GCA_013399775.1. Taxonomy (NCBI): domain Eukaryota; kingdom Metazoa; phylum Chordata; class Aves; order Piciformes; family Ramphastidae; genus Semnornis; species Semnornis frantzii. The sequence continues at coordinate 24,632 of VWYK01118633.1, read as the reverse complement.
GAAACAAATAGTTGGTTGAGTTTTACCTCCTTAATGTTATCCATGGGCAGACAACAGGCAGGACTTGGTCTAGCAGTTGACCTAATGGCTTTGATCTTGCTTGCTTATGCAGTATGGGTTCTTCAGCATGTCTCAAGGCAGCTGGCACTGCAGCAAATATTATCTCCAAGTTGCCAGGTGTGTCTTTTGGGATACAATAGGTGCTCAGTAAGAACCAGAGTTAGATAGGCATTGTATTCCGTGTGAAATAAGGGTTACTTGACCAGAGCTTGAAATTTGATCCCTGTTGGATGTAAAAGATAAGGTACATGGGGAAAATAAATAGCTGCAGAAAAATAAGCAATCTTCTCCAATCAGAGCAATTAATTTTAATGTTTAGCCCCTCGGACTCACTTGCTCATGCTCTTTTTTTCTCATTGCATATGAGCAGCAAAGGAGGATACACCATACAAGAGAGTGAAAAGAAGATGTTCTCTCAGCTCTAGAGATTATCACACAGAAAATATTGCCTATAACAAAGCAACCAATTCAGATGTGGCAAATTTCTCCTGAAGCACAGAAGCAGTAGCAGCTAATAACATTCTGTCAGCTCTAGAGATTATCACACAGAAAATATTGCCTATAACAAAGCAACCAATTCAGATGTGGCAAATTCCTCCTGAAGCACAGAAGCAGTAACAGCTAATATCATGGGCAAAAGTAGGCAGGTGAACAGAAATACAGCAATAGAAAAATGTATATGAGAATCACAGTCCAGAATTTCAGAGGCAATAGTAATTCATAAACAATGAGCTTATAGCAAAATGGTCCAAGAAAAAAATGTCCAAACAACTCAGCTCTAGAGGCCTCAACACAGGAAGGACATGGACCCGATGGAGGGAGTCCGGAAGAGCGCCACAAAAATTATCAGGGGCCTGGAGCACCTCTGCCACAAGAACAGGCTGAGAGAGCTGGAGGTGTTCAGCCTGGAGAAGAGAAGGCTCCAGGAAGAACTCCAGTATCTTGAAGGGGGCCTACAAGAAAGTTGGAGAGACTGTTTACAGAGGCCTGTAGTGATAGGATGAGTGGCAACAGCTTCAAACTAGAGAAGAGGAGATTTAGATTAGATGTTAGGAACAAGTTCTTTGCCACAAAGGTAGTGGAACACTGCAACAGGTTGCACAGGGAGGTGGTTGAAGGCTCCTGCCTGGAGATATTCAAGGTGAGGCTCAACAGTGTTCAGGGCAACCTGATCTAGTTGAGGATGTCCTTGCTGACTGCAGAGGGGAATGGACTAGATGACTTTTGGAGGTCCCTTCCAACCTGGACCATTCTATAATTCAGATACTGGATATCCAAAACAGGTTACCTAAGTCAGAGATATTAGTCCAGTAAGAGAATTCCCCAGTGCTGACTCATAGGTACTTGAAACTGACCTTCTATCTCACTGGAAACAGTCACCATAGATATCCATGGACATGTGAGAAGACAGGGCTGAGCAGGAAGAGCCAAGTTTCCCTCTTAGATCTTCATGGGACAGCTTTTCTGCCTGAAGGATGATCACTTAATGAAGCTGTGGTAGATCAGACAGCTCTTAAAGCTACCCTGCACTTGCTGGCTGGCTTTTTTTTTGTGGGAGACTGCTTGGAGATCTTCAGAGTTTTAAAGACAACTTGGTTACAAAAGGCAATGAAAAACCCCACATGCTAATCATGAACAAGTAGAGCTCAGGTGTCATGCTCTGTGTCACTGCACCTGTGGCCAAAACTGGCCTGCTTCTAGACCAGACATTGGTCCAGATAGGTAATAACAGAATGTATCTGGTTGAAAGAGATGCCAAAGATCCTGCAGTATACCCTTCTACTCAGCACTAAACCATGTCCCTAAGCACCAGGTCCACACACCACTTGTACCCCCCCAGAGATGGTGACTCCACCATTGCCCTGGGCAGACCATTCCGATGTTTGACAACCTTTGCAGTGAAGAAATATTTCCTAGCATCCAGTCTAAACCTCCCCTAGCACAGCTTGTAACTACTTCCTCTAGTCTTGTTGCTTGCCACCAAGGAGCAGAGGCTGCCCCCTCTTTGTCCCACCCACCCTTCAGGTAGCTGTAGAGAACAATAAGCTCTGCCCTCAGCCCCCTCTTCTCCAAACTGAACACCCCAGCTCCCTCAGATGCTCTTTGTAGCCCAAGTGCTCCAGGCCCTTCTCCAGCCTCGTTGCCCTGCTCTGGACAGGCTCCAGCCCCTCAATGTCCTTCCTGTAGGAAGCGGCTCAGAACTGAACACAGTACTCAAGCTGTGGCCTCAGCAGTGCTGAGTAGAGAGGAACCATGCTCCTGCTGGCCGCAGCGTTTCTGATATGTAGGCTCTGCTGCAGGCTGCCTGCTCACCTGTATTGGGCTCTTCTCCCTGTCTGTAGCTGTCAAGTCACACCCCTCTTGTCGATAAGCTACAGCACACTCACACCAGTGGGGCTAACAACACCCTTGGGTGGAGTTGGGTCAGCTACCAGAGATTAAATCACGCCTCTCCCATGCAAGCTTCCTGCCAAGAGGTCATTAATGTACACAGCTGTACTAGTGCCATGCTCTTCAGGTACAAGGGCATCATCATTTGCCAGAAATAGCCCTAACCTAAAAGAATCATAGAATGTTCTGGGTTGGAAGGGACCTCCAAAGGTCATCTAGTCCAGCTCTGTCTGCAACAAGCAGAGGCCCTGTCAAGTCTCACCTTGAATATCTACATGGTATGGTCTCAGCCACCTCCCTGGGCAACCTGTTGCAGTGTTCTACCACCCTCACAGGAAAGAACTTGTTCCTAACATCCAATCTAAATCTGCACTTTGCTAGTTTCAAGCCATTGCCCCTCATCCTGTCACTGCAGGCCTTTACAGCATCTCTCCATCCTTGTACCCCCCTTCAGGTACTGGAAGGTCATTATTAGGTCACGACAGAGCCTTCTCTTCCCCAGACTGAACAACCCCAGCTCCCTCAGTCTGTCCCCATAGCAGAGGTGTTCCAACCCCCTGATCCTTTTTGTGGCCCTCCTCTGGACCCTCTCCATCAGCTCCATGTCCTTCTTGCATTGAGGGCTCTGTATCCAGGCTGTATTGAAACCTGGATGCAGTATTCCAGGTGAGGTCTCACCAGAGCAAAGTGGCAGTTTATGATTTCCTTTTAGAGTTAATAGAAGCAAGTAATTCAGGAAGAGTCTGTGTTAGCAGGAGTAAGGAAAAAAACCCAACCCAACACCTTTCAAAATAACAACAAATACTCATAGCCTTGGAAAATAATGGTTCCATTTTTTCAAATTTAATGTATAAAAGTACAACTCTGCAAAGAATCAACCTCCATAAATACTAAAGCACCCTGCACAGCAGATACTGATACTGAAAGGTTAGCAATAGATCTCTGGGGAAACCAAGCACACCATTTTCACACCAAGGAAATTAGTCCCTCTACCATTAGCCTTTACATAGGTTTTGATGTTATATCATGTGTTAATTATTTCCAAATCACAAGTGCAAACACTCACCCTGATTGGAAAATTAGCAGATTTCAAACTCGGGTAATTTCCCCCTAATGAGAAACTTGTTGAACTGAATTTAACAATTAGCTCACACCCTTTGCTGGCTGGATATGGCAAAGCTATAAGGAGGCACAGAAATTCCCCTTTTCCAATAATTTGCACTCTCTTGCATGAATATAAATTGAGAAGCTGTTTTCATGCTACTTCTAACTCCTCCTTTGATTCTTAAAGCAGTGAACTCAAAGTTGAGCAAGGAAGAAGTGCTGCTCATACTGAAAGTTCTTTGGTTTGTAACCTTCCTCTTCAGGGTCAGTTAATCTGGGTGGGTTTTGTTACCTATTGAGCCTAAGAAAGTAAAACTTCTGATTTATTGGTCAATACACACAATGAGCTAACAAGCTAATGTGTTTGCCACCCCTGATAAGGCACTCAGGGCTCACTGCCGGTTGGGCAGCCTTCACTAAAGAAAGGAAGGGCTGGCTTCTTTTGCTGCTTGAAAAGGGCTGATCGCTGACATGGCTAAACTGCCATTCTCAGGCTACCTGGGTTTGTTTTGGTAAGATTTTGTATGTTTTTCACGTCGTTATTTTCTCCTCAAGAACCATGGAGCTGCTAATTGTCCCTTTGTCAACATTTTCCCCCTTGCTAGCACTCTTCCTTCTCATGGCTCTTGCTCTGCAGAACATCTTGCAGTGCCTTCTCACAGCTTAGCAGTTCTTTGAGATGTCTGAACCAATTATCGCCCTGTATCAAAACTATGCCTTAAACCCCAGAAGGCATCTGTGATCCCATGCCTGACTCTCTAGAGGGGAAACACACTTTTCAGCTGCTAAAATTACATTAAATGAGACAAAAAGAGGAAGCTGGGGCTGTTTAGGCTTGAGAAGAGAAGGCAAAGAGGAGATCTTACTGCTCTATAAAACTACCTGGAAGGAGATTGGAGTGAGGCTGGTGTTGATCTCTTCTCCCAAGCAACCAGCAACAGGATGAGAAGCAGTAGGTTGGAGTTGTGCCGTGGAGATTTAGGTTGGACATTAGGAAAAACTTTTTCAGTGAGAGAGTGGTGAGGGGTTGGAACAGGCTGCCTAGGGAGGTGGTGGAGTCTCCATCCCTGGAGCTGTGTAGATGTGGTGCTTCAGGATACAGTTTGGTGGTCATGGTAGTTGGGTTATGGTTGGATTTGATGATCTTTTCCAACTTTAATGATTCTACATTTGTTTTTCTACACATGCTATGACAATGTCTGCTTAATGGATGCTGGGCAGTCAGGTTTTAAAGAATGTTGTCTATTAGTTTAAAAGGGAAGAAACATTCTCAGGTGAAAGGGAAATTGCCTTTAAACAATTTTTTACTCTCCCTAGAACTGACCAAAACCATCCAAAATTTGATTTCTCCTATTAAAAAAAACAAAACAAAACAAAACAAAACAACAACACAATAATTAATAAGATCTTCATCCTGTTTTTCACTGCACTTTCTACAACAGTTCTTCAGGGTTCTTCCTTGTATGAAGAACCATAAAGACTATTCTGAGGCTTCAACAAGCTACCTTAGGTCTGTCACAAAACACCAGTGCCTTCAAGTGCTATGCAGACACACCAACTGCTTGATTATTTGGCAGTAAGCGACATCAGTATAGGCATAACATTTTTTTTTTTCAAATGTCAAAAAAGGTAATGAATTGAGAAATGGCAAGAAAAAGAGTTCTGCAAAAATGAGAGCCCCGAGCTCTTTAAATGTGCTGCCTTGATTGTCTTCATGTAGAAAAAAATTAATAGCAACTGGGATTTTGAGAAGTGAAGAATGAAGTGTTTATGGTTATCTACTAATATGGCTGCACAATGATCTGTGGGGATTTGGCAGCGGAAAGTAGCCTGGGATATCCTGGCAAGTCAGCGTTCAAAGGTTTGTTCTTCACACCAGTTCCAGAGCTGACAAAGAGATGCTCTGACCTGTAGGTCTTCCTCAAATGAAAAGCTGAGAGCAACTAATTGTGCTGGTCTGGTGAACGCCTTTTCTAACCATGACTTAACTCGCTTAATCATTACTTAATTTAGAAACTCTCAACTTCATTTGCGATTTTATCACATCTAAGGGGCAGTACTTTTCACAGCAGGGAAGTGAGACCGTGCAGCCTAATCCTAGTCTCTGTGTGGCTTTGGGCAAGTTCTCTGCTTCAGATCAAAGATGATCTGCTGAGTTCAGATAACTGTTAGAATTGTCTAGTTAACACTTTTAAAAGGATCTAAAGCAGTTAAAAGGTGCTAGGTAGGTGCAAGCAGACTCGTGAATGGTTGCCAGTAAAAGTATTCAAAGGGTCAGCAGCAGTCAGACTTTGCTTAAAAGGCTAAGGAAGCCAAGTGGCAATGCCTTGAATAAGTGGAGCTGCTGCAACAGACTTCTAATAGCATTTTCATTAGCTGTGTATGCTTATCGTTGTGTTTTAATGGTGTCAGTACCTTTCATCATCACAAAAGACACCAATAAAACTGCCTTCACTCCTCCTCTCATGGCAATTCCAAGCAAACATAACACAAAGGTTACGTGCTCACTCATTACTTTACACCAGGTGTATAAAATGAGTTGTAAAATTGATCTCGAGCTTTCCTTAAGTGTTTTCAAGTGCTTTAACCACAAATAACTGGAAGCAAAACCTTTTACTGACCTGAAAGGAATCTTTATTAGAACTGAGACTGGTGGAATTTTCAGCTTTCTCCTTTGGATGTTTTTTTCCTTCACACTCCTGACTGCCTGAGGTCCAGCCTGGAGGTTGTGATTTGTAATGTTTTAATTTCAAGAGCACCTGAATGAATGTGCTGCAATGGAGGTCCCTTGCTGCCCCTGGCTTCTAGCCCCCAGGTACCTACCTAGATGTGGCACCTCTCTTAGGCAGGCTACAGCTATTAGTCAGAGACAGAGGTGGGTAAGAAATTATTAATTAAAAAGCTGGGACGAGGCGGGGGAAACAGAAGAAATGTGTTGCAATAAAGATAGACCCACACATTCTGCTGCACTCACATAAGCTGTAACTCAGGAGAGCACTTAGGCACATATTTAAGATTAAATGTTCATTTTTGCTCTGAAAAGGGTTCTGTGTAAGCAAATAATTTTTTGAGAACTCCATGACTGCCTAGTAAAAAGAAAATGTCTTCACTGCCAAATCTGAAAGTCTGCTTAGCAATCACCATGGTCCATTTTATTGAAAATACAGCACTTGAAGATCACAACAAATATTAAATCTCCACCCAAAGGCATAACAGCTAATGATACCTGTGGTTAAATCAGGCCCACATTGTCATTTACAAGATGTATTTAACAAGCACTTCAGAGACAGGACAGATACCAGAGCAACAGCAATGAGTGAAGACTTGCTGTGCCCCAGCAGCTGCCTTTGCCAGACCTACAGAGACCACCACTCCTCCAAACGCTCCATTCACTGTCTGTGCTGTGCTGCATGAATCTGCTCTTCCATGCCACAGATCCCGCCCACCAAGTCATGCCCCTTTCAGAACCACTACAGAAAACATTTCCAATGCTCATTTGTTTCATTTGCTCTAGAAATTAAAAATTTATTCCACATCAATTCACAAAGATTCTTTGCAAACTCAAAGACATTTTCTTTTACAGTTTTGAAGCTTGAACTCACAGCAAACCATTCCAAATGCTATGATGAACTTACCTGCTGCTCTGCAAGTCTGCACATAGAATCACAGAATCACAAAGGATGGGAAAGACCTTTAAGATCATTGAATCCAATTGTAACCCAGCTACCATGACCACTAAATCACATCCTGAAGAGACACATCTACAGCTTCTTGAATGCCTCCACAGAGGTCAATTCTACCAACTCCCTGAGCAGCCTGTTCCAGCCTCTCAGCACTCTCTCACTAAAGAAGTTTCTCCTAATGCCCAATCTAAACCTCCTCTGGCACAACTTCGACCCACTGCCTCTCGTCCTGTCGCTGGTTACTTGGGAGAAGAGACCAACGCCAGTCTCGCTCCAACCTCCTTTCAGGTAGCTGTAGAGAGTGATGCAACATTCTCTTCTCCAGACTAAACAACCCCAGTTCCCTTAGCCTCTTCTCCTATGCCATGTCTTCCAAACCCCCCACCAGCCTCATTGCTCTCCTCTGAGCATGTTCAAGCACCTCAATGTTTCTCTTGTAGTGAGAGGTCTCAAACTGAACATGGTAATGTTTGTCTCATCAGTAAGGAGTGCAGGGGGACAATTACTTCCCTAGTCCTGCCTGCCACAGTGCTACTCCTAATGCTGGCCAGGATCTACTGGCCTTCTTGGCCACCCGAGCACATTGCTGGCTCATGTTCAGCTGGCTGTCAACAGACAGCCCCAGAATTCCTTTCAGTCACTCTTATCGCCACAGACACCATTTGTGCAAGGATCCTGAATATCATTATTCCCATTTTCCTAGCAGAGAAAGCACCATTAACATCACAGACCAGTGGCAGATGACATCTCAGACTCTAAATCCTACTTTCTTTTTCCAGGCCAGTGACAGAGAATCTGCCGTCTGTAGGGAGCACATCTGCCAGTGGCATATTTACAAACAGCAGCTGTGTATTTACCAAACGAGGAGGTGAATTGCCAGGAAATGGAAGCCTTGCCCTAAAGAGGTCATCGTTTCTGTAGATGGAGAGCATTCAGAGGTCTGGAGATTTCACAACAAACAAATGCAAATGTATTTACTGATCAGAATTAGCTATGGTGAGCTCAAGGCATAGAGTAAGAGCTGATAAATTTTAACAGCGAAAGGATGAGATAATGACGTGTTGGATATGTGACAAGAATCTAGGGTGAAGTAAGGTTTTAAACAGTCAAAGAGATGAACAAGAATGCCTTTGGTTTAACTCCAAATTATAGCCATTCTAGCAGCTAAAAAAAAAATAAAATCACATTGTGAGATATTTTGGCTACCACCAAGTGCTCAGTAACAGCATAAAAGTACATGGTATGAAATCTTACTAAATTACATAGTAAGAAAACACTCACACCATGTATACATCACTGGAGAATAAACAGGGTTATCTTTCCACTAGTGGTCCTTTCAGAGCTACAGCTGACAGGCATTTATGTCAGAAGCTGTTCTGACATTAACAGTAGCTGTTTGTATTGCAAAAATATACAAGGTCCTGAAGCTGAGCTTCAGGCTCCTGCAGAATAGGAGCACAGAGGGCTTCTAAACCCTTGGCAATCCATCTCCACTAACTGTGCCGTTCAGCATAGTCTTAGGAATCTGCTTTTTGTCCCCAGCTTCTTCAGCTGTACACTCAGGAGGCTCTAGGTCATCATATCTTCTCCGGTAGACCACCCTTGAGATTAGTGTGATCAGAAACATTTCCATGATGAGGAGCTGCTGGGCCACATCTGCCAAATAAAACAGGAGACAAAGAAAAGCCCCCCAAGAGGGGTGAAATCAGATCCCCAAAAAAATGACCATCTGGCTTGTTAATCTTCATCTGTGCAAAAAGAACAAACTTGACCATCCTGTACCATTGCAGAGTGTCTCTCACACTCAGCAGAATTCCAGTATTGCCTATCAATAAGCATGCAATTAGTTATAAATCCAAAATGCAAGAGATTTAACAGTAGCTATGCATGTTGGTGTATTTTCCTTTCATTTCCGATTCCACAGTATCACAGTATCACAGTATCACCAAGGTTGGAAGAGACCTCAAAGATCATCAAGTCCAACCCGTTACCACAGACCTCAAGACTAGACCATGGCACCAAGTGCCACGTCTAAACCTGCCTTGAGCACCTCCAGGGTCGGTGACTCCACCACCTCCCTGGGCAGCCCATTCCAGTAGTGAATGACTCTCTCAGTGAAGAACTTTCTCCTCACCTCGAGCCTAAACTTCCCCTGGCACAGCTTGAGACTGTGTCCTCTTGTTCTGGCGCTGGTTGCCTGAGAGAAGAAAACAACCTCCTCCTGGCCACAGCCACCCTTCAGGTAGTTGTAGACAGCAATAAGGTCTCCCCTGAGCCTCCTCTTCAACAGGCTAAACAATCCCAGCTCCCTCAGCCTCTCCTCATAGGGCTTGTGCTCGAGGCCTCTCACCAGCCTCATTGCCCTTCTCTGGACACGTTCAAGTACTTCAATGTCCTTCTTAAGTTGAGGGGCCCAGAACTGGACACAGTACTCAACTCATTCCAACTCATTATCAAGTTTTCCTCTGTGATTATGATGGCTATAAAAACTGTTGTTCCTGTTTGTTGTTTAAAAGCTGGGATTCTCCAAAAGCTACATGATCCCAGGAAATTAATATTTTGAGAAAACACCAAATACCACAGGCAGACCTAGCAACTTTATATGTAAATGAAGAACATCCTTCCCAAGAGAACTTACATGCTCCTCTAGCTGAAGAGGAGAGTGGTGGAGCACAGGCAATGATCCTTTGTGTGGCCAACATCTTGATAATAGTTGTTTGCACGTTGTTCAGAATGACAATAAACTGCACCAGAAAGAGCAAATAGATGACTTAGCTACCAGGAATAGGTTTATAGTTCACACAACAATTCTACTTTCAGACCCTCTTTTCTCCTTTCTTGTCTTCCCTCTCCTCTCCATCTACCAGCAGGCTGCCCGTGGCTGTCTGATTATAAACCCTCACATTGGCAGAGTTTGCTGTCCTACATCTGGATTCACCATAATGCAGCTTATTGCATTTATAAGTACTTAATAATTTACTTAACAAGATACCTTAATGCAGCAGCCTTTCTATATATCCTGTTCAAGAGGGATGCACGTCCAAGGATTCTGCTGTATTCTTTTCAGAGCAATGTGCAAAAAGGATAACTCTATCTCTGGGCTTTTTCAAAGTAACTATCTGGTTGTATTCCTTACTATTTAATGATTCCCAACCATTTTCATTAATATCTAACTCTAAAGTGCAGAATGGCTAAGGAAAATATTGTCACAACAGGGCATTGTTACATGCTGAAGCAATTTAAACAACAGCCACCTACACATCCTCTCCTAGTTTTCAGAACTACTCACACCAGCATTTCAATACTGTGTTCCAGGAGGCTGCTTTCTTCAAGCCTCACAGAAGGGGCTGTTTTGATTTCAGTTGCCTAAAGATAAGTGGGGTTTATGCAGCTTTCACACCTCCAGCACTCCTGAGAGGCTAGATGCAAATTGGCTCAAGCTGAAACTGAACAGCAGCCAAGGAGACTACTTCAAAGGGATGCAGCTTTAATCAAGTAAAAAGATGCCTTTAAGTAGTGTATTTAACGGGAAATAAAATACTGTAACTTTTCAAAAAGGGAGAGCCAGAGAGATAGTTTTTATACCAGCAATTAAAATAAACTTTTATCAGAAATATTAAACTTCTCACCTGATATAGAGCAAACTTTGGGATGATCTTTTTACAGTTAAGGACCTTTCTAACTTGTCGAAACATGATTCCAACTGGCCACAGACCAATAATGGTGAGGACACCAACAACAGAGTTAATCCATATTGCAGCTCCTTTGGGAGATAACTGAGAAGCAAATTAAACAACTGTACCTATAAAACTTAACAGTGCATTTTACTGTTTCCAGGAAGAAGTTGTGAACTGGGTGATACAGATGTTAAAATGCTTATTTCTGTCACCATAAAAGCTGATGGCAGCAGCTGCTGCTGGGGCCTGCATGGGAATCCTGCACAGCACCTACTGCAGTGTGCTCTCACTCAGCACGCACAGACATGTAAACCTGTTCAACCTGGGAAGGCAAAAAGTGACAGAACCCCTCAATCTGACCACAGAATGCTCAGCAGTTCATCAGGGCATAATCAACATTCAGCAAGGTATTTTATTTTATACCATGAAACAACAACCAAAAAATATATTACATTGAGTTACTCAAGAGCTGCAAAATTATTAGCAGATAGACCTCTCCATCATCTTGTGGCTTACATGGTACAAAGCAGAAGTATTCTCTTTTCTACTTTGCATGGATGTCAAAAATCACCATGATTCACAGTAAAACATAAAACTAGGCTTCCTGTATACTTGTCAGTACACACACCTGGGCAGGTACATCCTACAGGACAACCTGCAGTCCTGCTAGTCATAGAATCATAGAATGGCTTAGGTTGGAAGGGAGATCATCTACTCCAACCTCCTCGCCATGGGCAGGGATGCCTCTCAACTAGGCTTGGCTGATCAAGGCCTTGAACACCTTCGGGGAGCAGACATTGTAACCATGTAAGCTAGGAGCATAATACTGGAGCATACTGGAACATAATCTAATGCCCAACCCACCCTGAGGCCCAGTTTCTTTCCAAGAGAACCCAGGAAATGGAGAGTCTAAGGGAAGGCAGAATTTATATGCTCCAGGGTCCCAAAAGGATACAGTGAAAACTCACTGGGAAGTGCTCCTAGATTTCACAGTACTAACATCAACTCTAAAACCTGTGGATTTGGTAGACCACCTGTGATTAAAACATTTACTTACACTGTAAAGGGTGTAGTTGCCATTAGTCCAGAGCACTATTGATAAAAATATGAGGATGGGTCGAAAGCAAGCAAACTGAAAGGTGCCCAGCTTCAGCCAAAAGAGAGCTCGCCTGGCCAAAAATTAAAACAAGAAAACAAGAATAAAAAAGAAAAACCACATGGGCCAAGATCTTAGTAACATTAACAACTTTTTTTTTTTTTTTGTAGCCAGATGGGGTTGGCCTCTTCTGCCAGGCACCATCTCTGGAGGTTTTTAAAGAGGTTGGATGAGGCACTTAGTGCCATGCTTTAGTTAATTAGAAGGTGTTCGGTGATAGGTTGGACTCAATGATCTTGAAGGTCTTTTCCAACCTGATTAATTCTGTGACCTCTCTGTGAACATTTTTTTTTTTAATATTGTCAACTTTTTCCACTTCTGCAGCATGTGGATAAAATCTGGGGAGAACAGTTACTGGCTTCTGCACAACAATGCCACTTGCTCTTGCCTTGCTGCTGTACTGTTTCAGTTCACTGATGAAATTGGGCAATTCAGCCTTCCTGGTCAGATACTTGTCTTGTGGTAGATGAAGAAAGGAAATCACACAGCCCTAGCTGAAAGGATAGGTAGTTTTTTTGGCACATCTTGAATACTACCATGTAGTGGGGGGGGTTGCTTCTTCATACTCTAACAGCAGAGAAGTATTACCTTTAGCTTGGCAAACTGCACAAAGCCAGCATGGCGGCTCAGGATTTTCTTACTTCTGTCAGTATAAACTGGGTCCAGAACACAGCCCATACACAGTTACCTGGCCAGACAGCATTAAAAGCCACCAGCATTAAAAGCCACCAGCAAAGGGGCAGATGCACTTTTCTAACAGGAGGATATGAAATCTGACTGACCCAAACTCCATTTCAATCCTTCCAGAACATGCTGTGGCTGCTATGACTGGCTCACATTTTAGCCTATTACTGTGTGTTATTTCCCATACTGTCAATGTTGTCTGCACTGTAGCACCTTAGGCCCTTGAGAAAGCCATCAGAGGTATCCCAGCAAACAAAAGGCTGCCATTTAGTGTGCTACAGGATACAGCCACCAAGCAGGAATTGTAAGAATTGCTCAAACCATAGAATTAAGAACAGCACAAAGACATGTGGAAAGGCCTGCAACTACCCAGCCACTTAGTGTCTGTGTGTCTGATCAAAGATCTATAATCCTCAAAAGGCTTTAAAAGGCAATATGAGAAACAACAGTGCAGTTACTGCAAAACCACAAATTGTGTTTATTTGTCTTTCTTGACCATCACAGCTCTTCTGCCACATCTCTCCCCACTGTGTGGCTCATTACTTTGCCTCATCTATGTACTGTACCTTGACATCTTTCCCAGGACATCTTGATAGCATATGGCTTTTTTAAGAGAATAAATCCCTCCCTTGGAGTAGCTCCCTGTTTACCCAGGAGATACTTACAAAAGGAATATGGGACTGACCTTTCTCTGGTATAGCTTACTCCTATCTCAAAAAAAAAACAACTATACCCTGTCATGGGAAAAGGCTAGGAGTCAGAAACAGAGCCAGCAGATGGACTTCTCAGTACTACAGACACTGGAGAATGAGCCCTAAGCCCTCTGCAGAACAAAAAAGGCTTTTTTTTTTTTTCCCCTTTTATTTTTTAACAGACAGCTGTCCTTCCTCCCAGCAGCAGTAGGCACTATCTAGGTCGTGGATGGAGTTGGCATTATTAGCCAATATAATCCTGTATAAGCTGTCACTGTACTGGGCAACAGGAGTGGCATAGCAGAGGAGCCTCTCCCCAACTCTGCTACAATCTATACATAGGATGACAGGCATGGAAAGAAAAAACATATACTGGTGACATTAGATCCACAGTACAGCTCAGAGCTGTGGCATTTCTTCAACTCTGCTAAAGTAGACTTGAACCAATGCTGATGAAAACCAGTAGAAGTGATTTAGATCCATATCAGTAGCTGCTGGTTTTATGCCATCGTATTACACCCATTTGTTGGAGGTCCATTTTCATTGGTTTACTACCTGTTCTTCTTGGTGCCCCCCTCCAACGTAAACAGTTGGTGTTACTTCATGAAAATAAAATGATGGAAACAAGATTTTACATTATAAAACTGAATGAGGCAGTTAAAGGAAGAATTATTACTACGACAACAACAAAGAATTTTTGCAAATGCATCACACATTGCTATATTGTCTTCTCTTGGATGCTTCCATTTAACCAGACCATGAAGTCCCTAAGGCACCAATGTCCAGGGCCTCACAGAAAAGCCTCTGTCTTGCACATTCAGGCTTTCAGCTTTTGCTCTTAATGAGAGAAACATTCTCATAGTCTGTGCCAGCAGGAAAGCCCTGGGAAACAAATGAGGCTTCCAGGCTGTGCTGCAGCATGTAAACGACTGGGTGACAACAGCTAGAGTGAGAGCCAGGCTGTGCGTAAAGGAGGGTGCAGTCTCCATCCTCACTGGATCCATTCTCTGAGATACATTAAGTTTAGCAGAAGAAAGTATTTGCTTTTGCCTTGTCAGACAATGCCATTTATTTCAGAACAAAGCTTTCCAGGAATTACTTTTTTGGTTTTGTTGTTCTAAAAATTAATTTAATCTGAAATAGCTTTAAAATCAAATTCAGAATGAAACATTTCCATTTCAACGAAGTAAGAGGAATTTCCTTTCAAAGACATCCTCAATCTCACAATTCTGCCTGTGAAAAATGCCCAATTTGGAGACATTTGTTCCCTTCTGGAACAAAAAGAAACTGAAATCTCAGTTATGACATTTCCTAGAGTAGAAATCCCGCCCACACACCGCTGCTTCTTCCTATAGAAAGAGCTTCTCAGAGGAGAATGGAATTAGCTGCAGAGATACTACAACGCTCAGCATTACTGTGAGTGGGAACATGGCACTGGGTTAAAAGTGAGAGAGCTCAAGCTCTCGAGTCTTAAAATGCAGCAAAATTCTGCATTCTAAAGATGAAATAAATTAGCGGTGGTGTATGGCCCCAAAGCGACAGCACTGTTTAAAACAGATGGCTTGGGAATGACTTTCGGGAAGTGAGGAGGCCCTTTGCTGTAAGCCTGGCCTTGCCAAGCTGGCTGAATTCCAGCAGCCGTTTTCCAGCTGGGAAATCTTAAAGAGCAACTCACCTAGTGATGCGCACACGAGGGAGGCAAAGACAGCAGCAGCAGCAGGGGCCGGTGCTGATCGTGAAGTGACCATTTTCAAACCTCCTGAGGAGAAGCTTTTGACCTCCACACTCTTTAATCATCATCATCAGGAACTTGTGGATAACTATAGCAAAAAATCTAGGAGAGGAAGAAAATGGCAGCTTGAATTTCCCCGTATGTCTCTTGTACGCCTGTGCGAGGACAGTGCTGCCTTCTGTCCACTTCGCAATCCACAAAAATAAAACCTTCTGCTTTCCATCATCTTGGAGGACCAGAACTGCCCTGACCTCACTGAAAGAGGAATAAAGTGAGGCACAGAGCAGCTGTGGAATTTCCCAAAGCTGCACTTGGTGGCACAGGCTTTAACAGGCTTGCCCAAGTCAATATGGCCATATTTTTCCATCAGTTATCTAGTCCAGGCTGGTACAAAGTTTTCAAAACAAGTCCTCTTCCTCCTTCAGAAAGAGAGAAACACCACCAAAACCCAACAAAAAGCATCACTAGGTTCATATATTTATATCCACGTAGCTATCATTGAATGGACAGGCCCAGTCAGGGTGTGGTTCTTCTGATCCAAGCACTGACTGCTGCAACCCCACCTCTCCATCCTTCACCAGTTGCACATTCTCTACCCTTCCCAGGAACTACAGATTGTGCATGCACTCTTTCCTCCCTGTCCCAAACAAATTTAGGGAACTGATTCAGTGAAATCCAGCTTCACCAAAGAAAAGAGTTCCTCTTCAGCTGCACTGCCTCCTTGAAGGAGCTTGCTCTGCAAGTGGAGACAGAGTGGTAGTGCATGCAAGTGAGGGGGTGGGAAGCTGCAACTTGGGCAGGGGAGAAAGGGGAGTTCAGACAAGTGCCTCAGGACTGGATCTTTGGAAGCTTCTGTCAATCTGCGCTACCTGCACAAATTGCTGCATGCTAACACTGTCCTCTGCTACTATTCTTTTCCCTCCTTCGTCACCTTACTCTCTTAGTAAATGCAGTGTGACATGGAGTGAGGCTATTTGTGATAGTCTGTGATACTGTCCTGCAGAGGGTTCCAAAACCATCCTGAAATTAACTGTGGAGTACCCAAGGCCACAACGTCCCCATCCTTGGGGGGCTACCAAGGCTGTGCCACCACCTCCAGAAAGCAAGCAAGGACCACATTTCTCCTTCCTTCTCTGTGGATGTCAGAGCTGTCAGGCTCATACAGAAACTGCTTTTATCAGGGCAACTGTGGAACATTTTTACATTGATATACCCATCAGAGGCTCAATTGCCACCATTAATAACAGATTTCTACAGCTCATCATTAGTAAAAGTGGAAAGAAGTTGTCAAAGGTCAGAGTCTCATTCCACATGACATGCAGAGAGAGGAGAGAAAAAAGTGCTGCTTCAAAGCTACTGTCAATCCCAGGGATCAATTACATGCAAGTCACAGATCTTTCATACTGAGGTTCCCACACTAGGAGACTGTAGTGCTGGGAACTGCTTCAGCATTTTCCACTTCCCAGAAAAGAGCTGCCAAGAGATTTCCACTCAAACCAAAAATTACTAAATTGGTAAATTTACAAAATGACTGTGTTTACCAAGAGCAGCAGATGTTTAGAGGGAAGAAAATCAGGGTTTGGGGCAACTTCTAGAAATAAGTAGAATACTCACACTGCTGCTGTGAAATCCGTAAACATTGTTGAGCGAGGAATCCACATACCAATGCATGAAGTAGTAGCCATCACCTACAAAGAAAAGGAGGAGGGTTATATGAGGGACAGAGACAAAGCAAATTCACAGGGTCACAGGATGTTAGGGGTTGGAAAGGACCTCTGGAGATCTTCCAGTCCAACACCCCTGACAGAGCAGGACCATAGAATCTAGTGCAGGTCACACAGGCACACATCCAGACAGGGCTGGAAAGTCCCCAGAGAAGGAGACTCCAACAACTTCTCTGGGCAACCCGTGCCAGTGCTCTGTGACCCTTACAGTAAAGAAGTTCTTCCTCATGTTGAGGTGGAACTTAGAACCATAAAATGGTTTAGGTTGCAAGTCACAGAATCATAGAATGGTTCAGGCTGGAAGGGACCTCAA
>VWYK01118632.1:12184-27740 GCA_013399775.1 Semnornis frantzii | reverse complement strand
TAGTTAAACAAATGTTAGTAATTGAAAAGCACACAAAGTCATTTTACTAAGGCAGCAATTAACAACTTCATTTCAGTTTAGCAGCTGATTTTTAGTTGGCATTAAACTAACAGGATCTTAAAAGAGCCTATTGCACACAGGTAGGACTCTGATTAACCTTGAGCATTACTAGCTGGCAATTTGACTGTGGCCCTTAGACTTCAAAGGCTGCTTTCATTAGAAAGCAGGACAAAGCCAGAAAGGTCTTCATCATCTTTTAAGGTAAATAAGACAGACAAATTCACTACTTACTAGAAAGCTGATGTAAGGAGAAGACTGAACTTTGCATGAGCTTCATCAGTGTTTTAGGAACCCTAAATTACCAAAGTTTTGGTTTTTGCTGTTTTTTTTCCCCCATCTCATTAGAAGATGACAGCAATTTAAAAGTACAGCAGCAAGTGGTCCAGTAGCGCAAAAGGACCCAGATAAAAAGTTTCTGCTACTTTGCTCTCAGCAGATGGCTGAGAGAACACATCAGACTGCAGTGGAAGACATGGCAAAGTGTTTCCTGACACCTTAAGTGAACAATTTGCAGCCTCCCACTCTGGGTACACAGAGCTCAAACTCGATTAATTTTCAACCACTTGGCCTTAACGATTCTTAATATCCTAGTCAGGGCTATACAGACAGATAAAACTGACAATCCCTACTGTTAGAGGAACTGCACATTAAGGTCTAATCACTAAATATGCACACTGCTGATAATCAGGCCATGTAGAAACATAAGGATCCCCCTTACCAGAATTCACTGATGAAAACCCAACAAGTATATACAGCTTAAAATTCACAGAGTGTGAAATGAAAAATACGAACCTTTAAGTGGAAAGCTGCCTAATGTAATTTTCACAATTACCATTTAATTTATGAAGCAGATCAAAGAAGTGCATCATTTACATTCTCAAACATTAAGTTTTAAAGATCAAAGCCTTCCAACATTTCCAGACTGCATGTATGTGAGCAATGTGGTTAGAGTAATGAGTCTATGCAGAAGGAGAACATGAGCTGCTCCTTTGCACCACACAGCAGTTTCGCCATGGTCTGAGACTGTAACAAATGGCATCTGCAACAAGCATCAGCAGCAAGCACCCACGGACACTTTACATAAATAGAAGCAAGGGGCTTCAAGGTATAAAATAGCATTAGATCCATCTTCTGATTGCTACAGAATTCTCTCCCTGAAACTAAGCACTGTTTCAAAGATGTTTTTTTTCACAGCTCCAGCCTGACAGTGATGACTTAACAGTGCTTATACCATACTCCAGAGGTCATTAAAAGACACTACTTCAGTGTAGTGTTTAAACAAAATTTCGTGACAATGCCGTGGGTCCATTACGTCAAAAAGTTAAATACAGAGAAGTGCACCAAGCGAATACTCCAAAACGTGTCAGTTTCATTTGGNACACCGAAGACTATTTCTGAGCACCTCTCAAAAAATCACAGCTTAGAATTCTCTTACAAAGCTGAGGAACGTGGCAATGTTACATGTTTAATGCACAGTTATATTCAGTACCCAACAGCCAGGGTTTCAAAAACATTCAGTCCCCAGAGCCTTCCTTATTGTATGCTAAGACCTTCAATGTACCACGCTGCCCAGAGTAGTCCCAAACACAGGATGGATTTTTATCTGCACCCTCATGTTACCTATTTTCTTTCCAAATTACAGGATTAAAATTTTCAAAAAGCAGATGGGAGAGGATCTATAATGCTAAATTTTACACAGATTTTGAATATTTTATTACTGTATTAGGTATCTAATGGAAGAAAAGAGGGCACATGAAATCCAAATATCAACCTCTCCACAGGAAAGGATTTAAAGCAGCTTTCTCAAGGGAAGTTTCTCGAACAGGTACTCCTCATAGTAAGGATGTTACAGTCTAACTATGGAGCTCCTCTAGAAGGACAGGCAGTCGCTCTACTTCACAGCAGTTGAGGAACTTATGTACTATTAGCACTCTGAGAAATAGTCTTCCTGACAGACGAAAGTAGTTGCAGAGAAGCAAGTTCCATACCAAAAAAAAAGGCAAGTAATATCCAGGCCCTTCAAATAAAGCAAGCAATGAGCTGTGTCTGGCTACAATTAACTCCTAGCAGTGTGATCTCAAAGGATGTTTGTGTTGAATAAGACAGTAGAATATTTGAGTATTCCTGCCAGGTCTAAAACGGCTCACACGGATTTCTGTGTGACAGCAGCCGCACTGCTTTCAGTTCCCACTCTACTTCGGGTAGGTAGACACAAACAAAGCACTTACAGGTCTTAATCTGTATCCATGCCAAAACAAACGAACAAAAAAAAAAAACACACAGCACTATGTGCAATCTAAGCTACATTATATCCCTCGGTGGATGAAAAACTTGTTTTACATCACATCTACCTCCCCTAGCAGTCTGTAGAAGAGTTCCTTCCCAAAGGGAAATAAATATATATCCCTTACCTCAAGAAAAAGCAAAGGCACAGACATTTCTTTAGTTGAGTGGAGAGGCATGTGCTGAGGTTGGGATGAGAAGGATCCAAAGATGAATGTCTCTCCTGCATATCCTCCCCCCAGAGCAATGTCTGTTAGACAGAGCCTGCACTAGCTCCATCTGTTTCCAAACTATGCAATAGTGGAAGACGCACATAATGCGAGATGTGGCAAAGCTACAGCCACAGTAGAGCTGACTTTGGAACAACATTGAGGAAATTAAAACACACACGACCTCAACCAAAAACACCTCCACAATAAAAAACAACGAAACAACAACAAAACAACCCTACCAACAACCAACTAAGGTGAAGAAGACTGGCATACCTTTAAAAACAGCTGAGACACACCAATATCCTTTCCATATTTCTCTCCCCAGTACCTGAAAGGTAGTGTGACATTAGAGATGTCTTCTGCTGCCTGAGACACTCTGCTCTATCCCACCTCCTGGGTTGATGGCAGGGGAAAGAAAACAATCAGATGAGTCACTGCTGGGAATCTGCAGGGCTGGATTGCATGTAGCCCATCTACACACCAGACACAGGAAACCAAATTAATGCCAGCCTCCCAGCCACAGCTGCTTAGATGCTGGGAAACACTGCTCCAAACTTGTACTTTATTACCTTGAGCAGCAGACACGATTCTTTCAAGACACTTACCTGTATACAAAGACCAAACCTTGTTGCTGAAAGATGCACATGAAGTATTTTGTGTTCTCACCAAATTTGTCATTATATTGAAAGGCAGAAATCATTTAACAGCATTATTCTTTTCAACTACGGCATATCCAAGTAAGATTAGGGAAAGAACATTCACCTTTTTATTGTAATTTTCCAGGGGAGGCAGTTTTCACAAGGGAAGATCAAACATTCCACTGGGAAATGCAATGTCACAGTATTTTTAACGTGGCTACTGAAATCATGTGGCTGAGAGGTAAGAAAGGGAAGAGGGAAAAAAGGAGGCACAGGAAGACAAACATGCATTTCTCAGCCAGGTCTGGGAGTAACACAGTCAGTAGTTGAGGAGATACTGATTTTGCAAACACAAAAGTGAAAAATTAAGTAAGTGTAATAAGGCATTCAGAAAACTAGAAGCATTTGAGACTGTATTCCTCCAATCTTTCAAATGACTGAAACGAAAAACAAATGCAAACCACCACCACCCCCCCCAGATTTTAGAAGCCAGCACATTCTTTAAAAAAAAAAAAATCATAATTCAAATACTTACAAAATAAGAAATTCACTCCAGTAAGAAGGAAAAAGTTATTTACAAATAACATTAGGTGCATATTTTCTCCTCTGCCCTTTCCAAATTTCTCTCCTCTGTCATTCCTCCACAGCTCCCAACCCCATCCAGACACCTCCCACACAGAACTTCCTGGGAGTCATTAACAATGAGATTACAGCCCATGTCTGAAAGACCTACCCCAACAGAGCACTTCTGGATTATCAGATGCAAGAACACCAGGTCATTAGTGAGCAACCCAGTCGGTGCATCTTAATGGGAATTTGTCTTTGAAAACAAAAAACAGTCAGCAGGTAAGAGTTGTGAGGCAATACCCTCCTGAATAACCATGGAGGAAATGTTTATTACATCAGGGCTTTCTTCCCTCCACAGCATCAGGCAAATGCCAGTGAAAGAGATCTCCATCTGTACCTGGAGCTCATGCCTTCATCATCACCACATTTTCATCCAGTCCAAGTACAAGCAACTCCACACAATCTTCTTACTGAATGCCAAGAACTAGCAATGAGGACACCCATCTGATATTTAGAAAAACTCCTTTATATCTATAAAAACATATATACATACATACACACACACGAAGGGAGACCTTTGTGATAGTTAATGACAGTTGATGTCACACTGCTTCAAGCCCTTCTATTTGCAGGAGACCCTGCCATCAGAAGGCTGGCCCCTTTTTTTCCCCCTCAAGATTACATGTTCATGTGCTAACAAAGAGGCACATTCTGTCGTCGGCACTGTTCAGGCAAAAATGGGGCAGGATCACACAGGGAAGATGACAGGCTTTCCCTAGGCTGGAAAAGCAGCAATGGTTTGGTCTACACTTCACCTAATCTGAAAGGAAGAAGTATCTCAAGACAGTGAGCAGCTGTTCCTACAACCCCCCACACACACCCCTGTAGTGTCAAGCCTGGATCTTCATTCTTCTTCCTCTTCTGCACAGCCACTTGGACACCCAGCTTCATTTGCTTCCGTAGTCTATCACACTGGGCTTTACTAGCTGATTTATTAGCTGACACAGCTGGGGAGTCTTAGGTCAAGCTCCACGAACTACACAGATTCTTCAAATTCCTTCCTGAAGTAAAAAATAATAAATAAATAATAAATAGTTGGGCCAATAAAGTACTTCCAAGAAAGAATTTACAAATAACACTGGAAATCAGATCTGGGATTGGTTTGCCTCCCTGAAGAGCAGCTGATGATGTCTGCAGAACTGCTGGGCTGGATGGTCCAGTACCTCTGAGGGACCGTCTCCCAAACAATGACACTGCAGCAAGACACAAGGGCTACTTCTGCCACACAGCAAGCCAGCATACAAGCATATCAAACACTTTAGCCCAGAAGCTCCTGGAAAAATTTCTAGTTAAAACAACTCCAACTGTGTTTTTCAGCCTCATGAAATTCACTCTAAAGAAGGCATTCATGGCTAGAAGCCAGCCTCCCTAATTCAGGTGTCTAGCTTACACCTTGACTCCAGGCAGCTAGCAAACGGTTCCCAAGGCATGCACCAGAGAGAAGCAAGAAATGAGCAGAAGCAGATGACTTCAGAAGCCCCCAAAGAAAGAGATGGCTTGGTTAAATGTGGGTGTCTGCCTCTCCATTCCAGCAGCTCAGCTGCAGCCCAAGAGCAAGCTGTTGGCAAAAGGCCTGCTATGCCAACACCCCTTCTTCCCAGGCACCAGCACTCAGCTCCCAGGAGCCAAATGAATACCAGATACTACAGAACAGGCCAGGTTTCCATCATCAGATGGACTCCAAACCAAATCACCAATAGGTCAGACAAACCTATGCCACACAGAGATAGAAGCACAAGCCAGGCATAGGAGTTTCAATGATGGGTTGCTGTGATAACATCCCAGCACTAAGACAAAACTGCATCATTGTGAGACCTACCCTAGAACAGCTTGGTCCAGCCAATACTTCTTACTGTCTATGCCAGATGAATCACTTCTGATCTAGATATTCCTTCAAAGCTATGTTAAATGATAAAGATTTTTACTTTCTCTGTAATACTTATTTCCCAAAGTTAGCATACAGAATTTCTTTTCAAGCGGTAACAACTGAAAGCTGAATCACATCCAGTAACAAGTTCGTACTCTCACAAGAACTGGTGCTAAAGAGAAGTGCCAACACACCCAAAAAACAAGTCTCATAATCCCTTCTAAAATCATCCCAGATGTTTTGTATCACAAATGCAGAACACTGCTGAAATTCAATTCCTCTATTCACTGCAACACAAGTGGAAGTTTCACAGCTAACTCTCCAACTGGCAGCTAGCATGATGCGCGTCAGATCCATGCATCTTCCTTTTCACTGGAAAATTAAAAAGATTAGCACTATTCATGAATGCTAAATTTAAAACTGCTTGCAGAAGCTCACAGGGTAAGGAACCAAAGGATGTGTTTTAAAGTAGCTTGTTCACTACAGTCCTTCAAATTTACGTTTTTACTTAGATTAACAGCATTCACATAGGTGTAAAAAAACAAAACAAAACCTGTCAACAAACCCAAAACACTCCTCCTAAGATAAATGGGGTAATCAGTTAGGTGTGTCAAGCACACCTCAGACTAGAAGCATTCCTATTACACTGGCTCAGAGTATGTGCTGTTTTTCACTGAATTTCTGAAGCTGAAAAACCCATTTAAAAAAAAAAAAAAAGGTATTTAAGAGTTATGTCACTCTTGCTAAGCCTAAAAAGCCAGGGATTTCTGTTCTGTTTCTGAAAAACAACCACCATCCCAAAATTCTAAACCCCTCCACTTCCTCCAAGAGAGGATAAAGGAACTTTAAAGAAGAGGAGTGCTAGGTAGGACAAAAAAGCTGGAATGTATCTGGTTCTCACAACACAATAAAACCCAAGTGTTTTCCAAAGCTCAGTAAGGTCATCCTCCAATGTAACACACCCAAACACTCATTAAAAACAAGAATTTTGACAAGAAAAGAAGCAGTGACAAAGAAAAGGTGCTAAAAGGGAGTCCACAGTAATGAGGGGATAGGAGGTAAACATGGAAATCATCAACTTGCCTCTTACCCAAACTATAGGCAGTAAAAAAGTGTATGACTTCAAGTTACAGAAGGATCAGGACACAGGTCAAGAAACAAACAAACAACAAGACAGGACAAAAAGAACAAAAGTAACACGACGAGTAATTGAAGTCAGCATCCACAAAATACAGAAGAATATAACAGTCTGGTCAGAATTGTCTGTAGATCCCCTCTAGATGCACTGAATTTCCCCAGTATGGAAGACGTGCCCAAGTGCCTGCAGATGCTGCTTTTATGTGACATTCTAAAACAAAACTCAAAACTACAAAGAGAAGGCATTCAGAAAGAGTACTGCACTGTAAACTCAACTCCAAGCTATGCATGTCCAACACACAGGACTTCATGGAGACAGAATTCAAGCACCTCTGAGTAATTAGAGAAATAGGAAGGACATGGAAGTGTTGGAGCAGGTCCAGGAGGCCACGAAGATGCTCAGAGGGCTGCAGCAGCTCTGCTGTGAGGACAGGCTGAGAGAGTTGGGGGTCTGCAGCCTGCAGAAGAGAAGGCTTCCAGGAGACCTTAGAGTAGCCTTCCAATATCTGAAGGAGGCTACAGGAAGGCTGTGGAAGGACTACTGACAAGGTCTTGCAATGACAGGACAAGGGGTAATGGGTTTGAACTGGCAGAGGGGAGACTGAAACTGGATGTTTGGAGGAAGTTCTTTTCAATGAGGGTGGTGAGGCACTGGAACAGGTTGCCCAGAGAGGTTGTGGCTGCTCCCTCCCTGGAGGTGTTCAAGGCCAGGTTGGAGGAGGCCTTGAGTGACCTGTGCTAGTGGGAGGTGTCCCTGCCTATGGCAGGGGGTTGGAACTAGATGATCCTTGAGGTCCCTTCCAACCTTACCATTCTATGATTCTATGATTCTACTGTCACCTTATCCCCCTAAACCACTATTGGCAGCCCTGCTAGATGACATTACTCCACGGCACTTTCATAGTTTGCAGCCAGCAGAGAACATTAGTTGTAGGGTTTACATTCCCACAGCATCGACTCCACAGCATGTGTCTATTTATGTACCCACTCATATTTATCAATTAATTGGATACATTTAGGTTTACTTTGTGCAATGGCTTGCTGTCAAGAGCCTGCACACACTAATGAAATATTTATGGCCCACCTCAAGGAGGGTTAAATACACGTCTCAAGCAGCTGCCAGCCAGGACACCAGCAGCCACATTGTAAGAAGCTCTGCAGAATCAGCCCACCCAGGTTTTATGACTTGACAGAATTACTCAGTATTGGACATGGTTTAGGCAATACAATATAGAGATTGTCCATTCACACATCTTTCACTCTGACACCGTCTAGGACACAGACTGGCTCTACACACAGTATCCAGAAATAACTTACCTAGAACTGAGAAAAAACTTTTCATAACGATTAACTTGGCTGGAATAAAGGCACCTACCTACAAGAGGCTCTGAATGGTAAGATGGATCTTCTCTCCCTACAGTTATCCCTCCCATGTGCTGTACAAGACTGTATGCATTAGATTCATGCTTGGAGGAAAAAACAAAACTAAATAATCACTGAAGTAAGATCTCTAAGCAAATACAGGCAAAACATCACTGATAGGCCTCTTGCTGCATTCGCAGAAGCCATAAAAATATACAGCAGAAATGCAGACTTCTAGCAGCTTCAACAAATAGAAACATTTGGTGACCACATGTCAGGGACCACTCACTGGATTTGATTGCTGCACTGTGGGTCCAAAACAAAAGATTTCAGTAAGTAGTCCTGGCTCTTCAGTTTTACCCTCAAGCTGACCACTTCTACCAAGCTACTCTACAAATCCATCTTTTAAATCTTCTGAGTAGGCAGGGGTGTGTGGGTGCATGTCTGTACACACAGTTAAAAACTAAAAGCCTCTAAATTTTCCACCACCCAAAAATATAACGGATATCTTTAAATCACAAAAGGAAGACAGTTTTTGACTCAAAAGCACACAATTAATATAACAATAAATGAAGGTATTATCACAAATAGTGTTCAGATAAATTACGCTGTTCCACAACCTAGTTAATAGCCATGGCAGATACTAATAGGTGGCAGAACAAGAGCAAATAGACTGAAATGGTGCCTAGGGGAGGTTTAGGTTGGATATTAGGAAAAAGTTATTTACTGAAACAGTAGTCAGACAAAGAAACAGGTTGCCCAGGAAGGTGATGGAGTCACCATCCCTACAGGTGTTCATGAAACATGCGGACATGGCACTTCAGAACATGGTTTAATGGCCATGGTGGTCTTAGGTTGATGGCTGAACTCAATCTTAGAGGTCTTTTCCAGCCAAAACAATTCTATGATTTTATGATTCTATAGATGCCATCCAGGCACATTGGGCTCTCCTTCAGTAGCTGTCTATCACAAAGTCTTTATGTCGCTACAGAAGTCCTAATAGTGAAACACCTCTCCACAGACACTGGGCAGTGTTAGTACTTCAGTTTCACTGCAGCACTCCTGCATGAGAAAGTCTCTGGATTCTGCATCTAACTCTTGAGGTTAATGAAACCAGTAGCTCTCAGAACACTTGACTTTTGACAACTCTAGAGGGAGGAAATTCAGTTCGCGAGAGGCTCTACAACAGCTTGCCATACTGAGTGACTTGTTTCAACACTGGTTTCAACACTGCAGCAGACTCACCAAGGTTGCTCCACGTGCTGCCCTACAGTACTGCTGTTTCGTTCCAGCAATGCATTCAGGCACATGCTCACTGCTCACCCTCCCTCAGACACGATCTGTACATTTGATTACTTCACAAAACAAACAAAAAAAAAAATGCCATTTTTGCCCCTGGGCACTCTAAAGATTTACAGACTTCATGAACTGGGTTTCAAGTTGCCTTACCAAACAATTTCAAGCCATAGACATTTAGCTGAAGATTATGACACAGAAACCAAAAGCTGAGACATTTTACAAGAAAACAGCTCAGATTCTTCCTTCCTCTTGGAACTCTTAGAGGGGCATGATCCCTAAAATGGTGAAGGTGGGGGAGAGAGACAATATCTCCCCTTCTTTCATATGGATGAACTTCTCTGTGGACTGTAGAGAGCAAAGGCAGACAGACTGCCCTCCCACATTTTGAGGCAGGAAAACAGACTCTGCAGTCTGGGATATTTAATAGCTAGGGGAAAAACACTTTGGTTTGGAGGAACAGCTTTTGGCTTGCTCAATAATATGGAGCCAAACACAGTTAAACAATTTTTAACCCAGCTATTTCTAGCTTTGGCAAATACAGCTCTGCCTTAATGAAACTATTTCCAGTTTCAGTGTTTAAGTCTGGTGTTGGGGCACGCACCATTTGCCTAACTGAAGTGCTAAGTAAAAGCTGAGCTGCACATGAGTTTGATCAGCTCCACCTGCTACAGTGAGCTCAGAAAGCTCCAAAAGTCCTAGATGCGAGGACCTTAGAAGAGACTGAGTATGGCAAATGACTGCTCTTTACCTAAAAGAAGCAGATGTCCTTAACAGACAGCTCTCTCACAGTGACTATCTCCAGCTAGAGTAACCAATACCGAGATAAGCAGTATTATCTTTCCTCCCAGCTAATCACAGCACTCAAAACACAAAAGGCTGGAGACCTACAACTTCAAGAGATCTTTACATTGTAAAGACTGCAGATCTGCCTTGTCTGAATAATCATAAACTGTGTCTCAACACGAATCTGAATTAAAGAGTAAAGTCTTCATTAAAAGCGCATCTGACGTTAGGGTTTTTTTGTTGTTTGTTTATTGGGGTTTTTTTTGGGTTTTTTGTTTGTTTGTTTGTTGGGGTTTTTTTGGGGTTATTGCTCTTAATGAAGTAGTTGGGGGTTTGGCTGAGGTTTTTTTATAGAAGAAATAGGATCAAACGTTTCAGCTCCCACCAGCCAGTGGTTGCCATTCAACGTGGAGTCTCCATCTGGGAAAAGGAAGGACCTGACCTTGATGCAATTTTCTCTCACCAAAAGTTTAAAGAAGAAATTATTTTTTTTCTGTTATTATTTTTGAGGTGGCTTTTACACACACTCCGCCCCCGAGGTCTGACAAACACAGCTGCTCCTTTCTGTTACAAACAGCCTTCATCTTTGAAGTTTGAGCTTAGGTCTTCCAAGCTTTCTTAAAACCTCAGTCCTAAAAACTCTGTATTGAAATACACAAATATGTTAACTAAAATTTCATTAGTGAGAGGTAATAGTTACAGTTTACATAGAGCCTTTTGCTTGTTCTTTTAAATATATAGTAGCTAGTGTTTATATGCTTTCATCGTCCTCTAATGTTAGGGGGAATTTGGCACACTAAACCTTAACCAAAACAGAAGAACTTCAAATCCATAAATATTTGGAAATCTGCCTCATCTTGAAAGCTAACTGCTTAATCATTTGGACTCACCAAGCCTCAATCACATATACAACACTGCATTTCATCAGGACTCACAAAGCCTTGGGACACATCTCATTCCTCTAAAAATATCTTTTCTCATAGAAGAGCAGAAATGGTTTGTATCAGCTTTTTAATCCATCTGGATTGAAAGAGCAGAGGAACACAACAGCCTCCCTGAAACACAAGCCCTGTCAATAGCAAAATAAATGTTTACATTTTCCTTCAAAATTGTGGAATCTTTTGCATCCTGTTTATCAATACCTTCACGTTTTTAAGTTACTTGATTTACAATAAAACATTTTTTAATTTAAAAGTTATTTTAAAACGACAACAACTTTCACATAACAGAAACAACGTATAGCCACACAAATGAGGTGGAAGAGGGAGGAAGCTGAACAGATGTTTTTTGCCACTACACAAACAGAGCACACTTTACAGTCCCATCGCTTTGCTGGTGCTCCCATGTGCTACCAGCAAGCAAAGAGGGAACCATCAGCAAGAATGGTGCAATCAGCCAGCAGCAAATAAAAAATACTAATAACTGAAACAAATCCCCAAACCTTTAAAATACAATTTTTGAAAGACGAGATTTGATCATCTTTGATCATTTTAAGTAAGCTTTTCCAGTGTAAAGAAAGCAACACAAGAAACGTATACAGAAGAGAAGAATGTTTTAATTAAGCTCTTACACTACTGACACTTGGGAAAGCTAGAACTGCTTTAATTACCTATATTCATTGATAAGTTACAAAACTGACACTTGTGGAAGTCACTGGCAATACCCTTGCCTGCGATGCTCTTGGTTTTAAGTTCTCGATAGATTTTAAGCACTGGATGTCATCGTTTTACAGAAGAAACAAAGAAACCTGGACTAGGATCTTGACGAGCTTAACAAGATGGGGATTAAAAAACAACATCCTTCTTTGAATATTGACTCATTTGAAAGCTACTGGCACAGCATTCTTGACAATAGAAGTTTCATCTCGAGTGAAGGGGTGCAAAGAAGTAAACTTAATACGTTAAGTTACATATAAACCATCATACAAAACCCTTCTCTAAAAGCAGGCTGTGCCTTGAAGTGAGGCTGTTGAGTATCTCCCAACACTTCGTGACACACCTTCTGTACCAGTAGCCCGGTTTAGCGAGCCGCACGCTAGCCTGGCTGTGCACACACACACAGGCTCAGGTATGCCACGAGCTGCCTCCTTTCCCCCATTCATTATCATCACGTACAGCACCAACGCGACTCTGAGCAATGACACAGAAGCACAGATATTAACGTCAAGCGTTGTGTGCAGTCAGACACTCATGTTTAAAAATGGGAGAGAATAAAATTACTCTAATTTCAGGTTAATCTCCCTCCCGAGTTCTTTTGAGACAGGAAGAAGATAGCCTTTAATTCAGACTGTCTCAGAGCAAGAGCTAGAGAAGCAATTTACAAGATGGCAAAAAGCTATAAGCTTTAATGACAGGAGTGTAGCCACTCCAGACTTTAATTTGGATTTTGGGGAGGGGGGCGTGGGCGATACTGCACAGACAGATCCCTGTGAGCTTTCACGATACTTGCTAAAAATAGCAGCCCACAGCTGCCAACAACGAAACAAAGTTTGGAAGCCTTGTCTCTGCAGCTGCTGCCCTACGACAGGGGCAGACCCACAGCAACGTCCTCCCGCCTCGGCCGCACAAAAACTACGTCGAGACCCTAGAGCGGTGCGAGGGTCCCGGGCAGACGGACAGCCCAGCCCCCCGCAGGTAAAAGTGACAAAAGGTTGATATATAAAACGACCAGGAGACGCCTCACCTCTACCCATCGCTGAGCTTCGGCGAACGCCGCCCGGCAATCGCAGTCCACGTCCTCTCTCCCCTCCATGGCCATCTGTAAGCAATTGAAGAGAGGTCGTCAGCGAGCGGCCGGCCCTGCGCAGGGTGGCAGTATGAGGAACAACCGCCGGCTTTGAGCTGCCGCCTTTTAATGCTCCCCGAGCCGTCTCCTCCCCCTACACCGCCCCCACGTCGAGCTCCCGCTCCCCCTCCCGGGAGCTCGCTAGCGCTCAGCGAGCGCAAGAATTTGAAGGAGTCGTTAGTTGCAAAGCACTACTCCCGGCTCCCGCGGGGAGGGGTCGGCCGGACGCCCGGGACGGGCCGCACACCCCCTGCGGCAGCTGCGGCTCCGTCCCGTCGGGCTGCGTCGCCCCTCGCTCTCCCGGCCGGTGCGAGCCGCCCGCGGCGGCTCCCTCCTCGGCACATACCAGGCATAGCTGGGGACAATCGCACCTTTCAGGGCCGGCCACCTCCGCCCCGGCCCCGGCCATGTGCCGCCCCGCGAACCGCCCCCGCCCCGCCAGGACTGCCCCGCGGCCGCCGCCGCCACTTCCCTCCCTCCAGTAGGGCAGCGGTAGCCGTGGCCCAGGGCCGGCTTCCTCGCCGGCTCACCAGCAGGTGCGCCCTAACAGCCATCGTCTGCGACATGATCTGCGATGGGCGAAGTCTCTACGCTTTTCTGCAGCGTTGCCCCGTTTAGGGGACCGAGGTAGGAGCCTTTTCTACTGCTGTGGAAGCCATGAGAGATCCCCCCATTTCAAACTCTTTTCACACAAAATAACTGAAGCAGCGATGCTGGGGACAGAGCTGGAGCTGCACAGCTTAGCAGTATCCGTGCGTCCCTCCGGCCCTCAGCACCCTTTGCCTGGAGTCTGGTTTCCCACACGGTACCCCTGTTCGTGCCCACTGCCCTGTTTCACTCGTGTATTTTTGGCCACGATACACAGCAACAGATGCTTTGTGACTTCTCTCCCGGCGGCACCCTGCGCTCCTGCTCACAACCACAGCCCCGCCTCACCGAGGCCGTTTCGGCTCAAGCTTCTCCTGAGCTTGCACCGTGCTGGTCCCCTGCCCCAGCGGTAACCACTAGCACTGCCCGGTCGGGATCATGAGTTTTTCCACTTCGACCACGGCCCTCGAACTGGCGCTTGTGTGTTGGCTGAACACCACAAAACCATTCCTGACAGTGGAGGAGTGGACACACGCGAAACAGAATGGAATTTAATAAAATACCAGGGAAAAGAGTGATTTTCGGGACTATTTGTGCATTGCATTAGATGTTTTGCTTGCAAGTTGTGTGGGGTGGGGTTTTTTTGGCTTTTTTTGGTTGTTGCTTAGTTTGGTGGGTTTTTTAATTTGTTTTTAATAATAAATTATTTCATTTTTAAATGACATTTAAGAAAATATTTTTCTACTTAAACTTTGATTTTCCTGTCTGTAAGCAAAATTTGCGTTTTTGGACACATCTGCTTATATAGCCCATGACAAAGGATAGGTGATTTTTTTCAAAGGACAACTGAGAAAAGGTAACTTAAAATTTGTACTACACCCAAATTAGTTTCTGCTAAGGTGCTTACCTGGGAGCACATCTTATTTCTGCTCTATAAATAATCTACTTAGAACAGGACAGAAGATTTTAGGAGGTTATTTCAACATACTACAAAGCCTATCAGCCATGAGTTCCTGCAGTAAGTGGCAATTAGTGTTACTGGTGGTATACACAGTTAAGATAATGTTCTACATTCATAAAGTTTTGGCTGAAATGTGGTTGAGGCATCACAAAGCACCTTACCTTGAAGAGTATGGGAAACAAAATGATGTCTAATGTGTTCATGTCTGTGTCCAATTTTGGGCTCCCCAGTTCAAGAGAAACAAGGACCTGCTGGAAAAAGTCAAGTGGAGAGGCACTAGGATGACTTGGGGACTTGAGCATCTTCCCTACAAAGACAGAATGAGAGCCCTGGGACTGGTTAGTCTAGAGAAGACTGAGAGATCATCTTATCCATGTGTACGAATATCTGAGGGGTGGCTGTCAAGTGGATGGGGCCAATCTCTCCAGCGGTCAGCAGCAATAAGACAAGGAGCAACAGCTACAAACTGGAACATAGAAAGTTTCACCTCGACATGAGGAGAAACTTTCCAATGAGGGTGACAGAGCACTGAACAGGCTGCCCACAGAGGCTGTGGAGCCTCCTGCTCTGGAGGCTTTCAAAACCTGCCTGGATGCGTTCCTGTGCAAACTACCCTAAGTGATCCTGCCTTGGCAGGGAGGTTGGACTCGATCTTTGGAGGTCCCTTCCATCCTCTAAAGGCCTGTAATTCTGTGTTCTTCTTGTATTGCCAGCTTAGGACACAAAATTAATACTTCTGCACCAAAGAGAAACCAAGAAGTACAGCCTAAAGTAACCCTGGGTAGTTGTAATGCTGAAATACAGGTCCTTAAGGCAGAACTGAACATGCTAAGCAGGGAACCTCCCCCGGATGTTCACAGGAGCATGTTATGGGATGGAGAGGGAAATATGACTAACCAATCAAGGGTCTAGTACCACTATAAACAGTATGTACCTTGAAACAATGGCAGGGGAG
>VWYK01118632.1:0-12149 GCA_013399775.1 Semnornis frantzii | reverse complement strand
AGGGGGGGAGGAAGGGGGCTGGCCGTTATTAGATGCTTGGCCTTCTGTTCCACAGAACAGCGATAGGTATCTCAACACAATGTGTGGATTGGCTTTTTGCACACCAGGTGAACAACGCTTATTAGGGTTATTTTGACATTTATTTAAGTTACAAATGTATAGAAATGATGCAATTAGCTCCTTACAGTGGTGCGATTTGAGACATTCATGCTACAGAGGCACTGATGAAAAGATAATTGACACACTAATTTTGAAAATTTTCCCCTGCTCCACGCTGGATCAGCCAACAAGAACAAATACAAATGAAGGATCTTCATTTTTCTGGAGTGGGAAGCTTAAGCATCAGAAAAAAACCTTCACATCTATTTAACATTGAGGACTACGGAGGCTAAAACAAGTCTAAATAAAGGATGTATGTGCTGCTGCTGGCTGACATCAACTTGTGTGAGTTGCTACTGCAGCCTTTCCCATATTTTTACAGTCTGCCTTTTCACTTCATATAAAAATATGATGCTTGTCCCTAAACAGGAAAAATAAAACACGAATGCTATAACAGATAGATTTTTTTTTTTCCTCAAACAGGTTTCTGAAGAGGTCATGTTTTTTTTTAAAAAAAAAACCACAGTTTCCAAGTTTTCAATTATTTCTGGCCCTTCCATTTCACTTAATGGCAAATAAAGTAACTTTTCTTATAAATCAAGCATTTAATGTTTTAAATTACTCAAATAATTTCAGCTGAGTCATCAAGTAATTTGATTAAGTCCTCATTTTAATATGGTGTAAAGGTCACAGCAGCTTTGAAGTCACCAACTAAAAACAAAGTTCCAACATGCAAATGTCTTCCCCCAAATAAATTTTAAATATTTTTTTCACAGATAATTTATCCATGTAAGCCTGACCAAGCAAAATAGCTTAATATTCCCTTGTGCTAACTATGTACATTGCCAGCCTTAGATCAGAATATGACTGCCAATATTTGGTGTCAGAAGTAGCAAACACAGTTCTCATCTACTTGGTAAAAAATAAACCATTCCAAAGTGTGTGATCCTGGGGCTAAGTAAAGAAACGGTTTATATCATATTCTTTTCATAGAGAGTTCTACAAATATTTGATACAATAACATTTTCTACCAAGGCAAGCTTCTTCCTTTAAGAAAAGACCATGTTTGTTTTCCAAATGGGGGCTGTGATTTGTTTATTTTCTAAAACTTACATTTCTATATCTGGAAAACTTATTTCTCTGTCTTTCCCTAACTGAATCATGCAGCCATGATTGAAGGGGCATTGTACTAGTTAAATTCAGTTTCTCAACTACATGCTTTTAATAACATGGGCAAATTTACACCAATAGTTAAAAAGAGCTTGAACAATATTGAGCACTTAATAGCACAGCAGCTCCACTCAGCTCAAAGTAATATAAGCCTTGAGCATGCATCACCTCTCCACTCCTATGTGCACTATTTCCAGAAGGTGATGTGTATAGCCAGTACAGAATGCAGGAGCAGAAGAGGGGGTTTCTGGCACTTGCTAGTGCTGCCTGCCTGTGGCCAAACCATGCTCCACACAAAGGTGGTGTGGCTCTGACAGGGCTGCAGAAATCAGGAAACACAGCATTGTTTTCACATGGAGCTTGAGCTAGGAACCACAGATTGTACAGATACAGCAGTATCTGCATGGGCATCACAGAGCCAAAAGCATTGTGTGGTCCGAAAAGGTTGCCAGCCTCTAGTCAAGACCTTGCTGGACTGTACAAGTCAGCCAAGTGTTTATTACTTCATTTCTTGTATCGAAATTACACAGGTTCAGTCAATGCCAAAGGTATTCCAACGTGTTGCAGATTCCTTTGCCTCTTGTGCTCTTCAAGATGGTAACCAATGCCTGTGCCAGAGCTGTTACACCATGTGCATTAGGCAAGACAGGATTTCTGAAGTTTCACCTTCGCAAGGCACTGTGCAGTGAGCAGATACAGCAGTGAGCAGTCCTGCATAAAACCCTGCAGACAAGTGACTTGAAAAACACTGAGAAACAATCCTGTTGCCAAAATATTACAAAATAGTATTTCTAAGTCTTAAGATTCAACATTTATTTTTCCAGTGTAACCATGAAAATGAAAACCAAAAATCACACCCCGTTGACTTTCTAACCTAAATTTTGTCATTAATTCACTTAATTCTCATACTCAACTGAAGTGCCAGTTCTGAAGTGATTTTGCAATAAATAATAAATTTATTGCAAATAAATTACATATAATTTATATATATAAATATAAAATAAATCATTTTTAAAAAACAACAGAGCCCCTCCATTTATTACCTAAAATTACCAAACTCCTCTGAATACTGGAAAGCACACATGGTGGGATTGTTTCCCTAAAGCGGCCAATTGGTTTAACAGCTTTGAATTTAACTTCCTCTTTCCTCACCCTCCTCCTTACACTAAAAGTATCTTATCCGTATTAATTATGGCTTTCTTAAAATTTAATATTCCAAGTTACCTTTAGTGTAAAGTATGCAATACCTCAGTGAAAGTGTGACAACTTTTATTTAATTTTTGATACTAGCAGGAAGACAATGAAGCTACTTTGGTTAGTAAAGCTTTGGATTTTTAGTTAAATACAAATTGCAGGGCTTCACTAGCGAGTGTGGCAACATAAACCAGGTCTTAACAATACTGCATTTTACTGCAATGAAAAAGTGCTGAAAAATAGAAGCTCATTAGTGTTGTTCTTGCCCCTCACTTCTCCAACCAGCTCAATTGTAGAAAACAGACCCTTGTTGCTAATGGACTCTCCAGGTAACATGTTTTAAACAGACACTCCAACTTTTCCTTTACAACGCAAAAGATGTTCTTGAGAGATAACAAAGACTCCCAAGTCTCTTTCTTTACTCTAAACAAGGAAATCTCTGCCAGACTGCTTCCGGCATAACCCCATTCATCTTTCCTGCAATGGCAGCTGATAAAGAATGAAACATCCGCTGGGACACCACGGGTTCAGTTTCCTTTGGCAGTGGTCGTGATTGGAAGCAAACCTGAATTATTTCACTTCAAAGCAACAAATAAGGAATATTTTTCTGGAATGTCAAACATATGCACAATTAACCAAAACAAACCTTCACAAGAATCCTAAAGCATAAGATTGCTTTTCCAAAAAATCCCAATCTGCCAACCAAAAAAAAAAAAACAAAAACCAAACCACTGAAACCCAAAACACAACCCCTACAACAACCAGGTTGCTACTAATTCAGATGTAGAAATGGTCAACAGTACCTTAAGATCCAGTGGGTGGGAGGCATGGCACAGAGGAAGGATATGGCAAAGGATTCAGTAATGCCACCTGACCGAGTTACAATAGATACTTCTAAAGACCAAAAAAAAGGAGTATACTACCGTCGTGGAGCTCTTGAAATCTGTAGTCTGTTTCTGTTCTTGCTATACAAAATTTCATTACAGCAATCATTATTATTTATGTTAGTTTGGAGAGATACTTCACAATGCTATCTGCTTCGATGTGTTCTCCACTGTCCTAGCATATGAACTAGCATGTCTTTTCTGGGGTAAAAATCCATGTTGTTCATCCACATCTACAAACAGCAAACACTGCTTTATCTAAGGCTTTTGGACAATTTATTAACATTATTAGGCCTGAGAAACAAAAATAAGCTTTATTCGAAAGTAAAAGATAATTTTAAAATCTTACTGACCACTAAGAGTAAGAAGAAGCAGTCTTTTTTCTGCCTTTTTTCTTCCATATATTTATTTATAAGTAATGCACTGAAAAAAAGGTCTTTGTCTTGAGTCACCTGCAAAAGTTTTTATAATATAGTTGTATCATAACTGAAATAAGAGGCTATCTTCATCTTTCAAGCTTTTACTTATTAGCATATAGTCCACTCAAAATGCTAATCATGAATGATACAAATGATAATCCTGCTCTGCAGTAGCTGATCATTATTATGAAGTATCACAGACAGAAATTCCCAAACTTGGGGGGGGCTGCAGAGGATGGAAGGAGAAAATCCCACCACATAGAGGTCTTGCACAAAATGCATGCATGTATATAAATATCCAAAGTTGCTTTAGGAACAAGTAGCAAGCTATAACAAGGACAAATGCAAAGTTTATTCCACGTATCCTACAGTTAATCAACATGTTAGAGAAGTATCAAAATTTGTATTATTAACATATGGCAACAGTTTTACTGTTACAATACATTGCAATAGATTAATCCCACTGGAAAAGAGTTTTAAGCTGCAGACAGTGCAATTGCATTAAATCTTAACTCTTCTGGGTCACGTTCCATGAATTTCTTGCAAACTTCTATTGCATCCTAGGGAAAAAAACAAAACAAAACAAAAAACCAAAACCCACCAAAGCCCAATAACAACAAAACCAAACCAAACCAAAATTCACTATAAATCACTAAAAATTAAAAAAAAATCCACAATATCTAAATATGAATATGATTTATACAAAATTTTTCCACAAAGGATTGCTAAATAATTCTGACAAATGTACATAAAGTGGATTTCTGATCCAAGTTACCACTATTCTGATTATTTACAGTGCCCATATGGGCAGCATAAGTAAGTAGTAGCTTAGCAACAACAATTTTTGTGACCGAATATTGCTTTGTGCAACAGATCTGTTGCTTTTCTGACTTTCTAAGGGCATCTCTGAAGTTGCCCTTTACTAGTAGTGCTGTATTCAGAAATTTTTCTTCCAGAAATTTTTGTCTCAAGTAAGTCTATACCATGTGGGGTAAGTGAAAGATTTGAAAGTAATTCCTTCGTCTAGCTTTAGGGTGCAATCTGGAAAACACGCGTTATCAGTAAAGCAGAAAAAAGCCACATATGAGAAGTGGAAAGCTTTATCCAACTTCTTCCCCTTCCCAAACAAGCACAAATGGTACATAAAGTTTACAAACAGCAGTCTATACTACTAAACTATAAAAGGTATTGTTTGCTGATTTTTTTTTCTTGTTTCTTTTTTTTTTGTAAAGCTAATACAGTCTGAAGACTGTAAAAGGCAGATCTATACATTGCCTTCTTTCAGCTTCAGGACTGCATCATTCTTTGGAGACAACAGTTATGATGCCAATTCAGTGTATTTCTTTCATATTAATTTCTCTGCTAGACAGGCCCTAACACAAAAAAAAGCACCCAGAAGCAGCCACAGAACTGGACAATAATCATTATTAGGAAGTGTTAGCGAGGTAATCAATTCCATCTAGTAAGGCACCTATCAAATTCTAACTAAACCAAAGTAAAGAGAATGAACACTTCCAATCTCACAACCTCATCTCGTGTACAATTTGAAAGAAGTAGGGATACATGAAAATCACAGCAGAGAAGACAAGTCAGTCTGATCTGCTGTAGTCAGCCCTTCTGACCTCTCATTATGTTATGATACTCGGTCTCCAAAGTCACAACAGGTGCATTCTGAAACGCCAGCTGTAAATCTGAGCAAACTGAATTCTGTCTCACCATCCCACTCACTCTATTCTTCATCCAAACAAATATATAGCAAGACTTCTGCATAAATATTTTTATAGTTTTATTCAATAGTTTTTGTGGAAATATAGCAAGAATTTTGTGTGAGGCCATTTAAGAAGGCTGTCTATTCTTACCTCTAAGAAAGAATCATCACTGGTTTCCCCGTGGTTTATTGGAAATGGCTTGCGCCCATCTGTTGAAAGACAAAAGCAGGATTGAACACCACTTTCATAAAATCAGGAAAGCTCCATTTTTTCCACTTAAAACTACTTGAACACTTAAAAGAAAGGCTACCTCATTTTTGATAAACACGTGACACAAGCTGGCTATTCCCTTGTCTGTTACATTGAACACAAAAGTCCAACCAAAACAATGAAATATGTTTTAAACATATTCTTTGAAAACTTTTAAGGCTGAAAGTTGTGACTGTTTCAGTGCTGATAGAGTACTTTGGTTTTTCAAGCACAGAAGTACAATAATTTCAACTACACTTAATAGGTTTACCCAGAGAGACAGATGTACATCTGTGGTCTTTGACAGCTGTGATCATGGATTCCGTGACAGAACAGAATACCAAACCACCCTGTCTGAAGAGTTGGGCATAACTGAAATGTCCATCTCATTTAAAATAAAAAAAGCAAACAAACCAAGTAACTTCAGGCATTAAGTACTTTCAAGGCAGTTAAAAATGGTTGCTACAGCTATTTTTTTCCTTGCATTTGCAATATAATAATGCAGTTATTCTCAGCATCTAAATAAATAATTTCATTCACAGAAACATGTTTCAGGAAGAGCTAACAGTTTGAGAACGTGTGTCAGAATATCCCAAGTATTTGCCAGACCAAATTCCCTTGAAAAGACTTTCCCCTCTCCAGAGAGAGGCTGACAATACTTCTAAACTATATTTTCCATAACTAAAAATAGAGTTGATATTAGGAAACATTTGGATTTACATGAACAAGAGGGTTATTCGTTATTGTAACACCCATGGCTGGAGATGCAATGCAAAACCGTCAGAATGTGCCAGGGAACCAGAACTGAATGCTCTGCACTGTTGCAAGCTAAGTGTGAGTTGATTTTGGTTTTTTTTTTAATACATCTTGGCAGAACAGCATTTTAATTTCATGTGCCTATAAATAATGTGCTTTCTATGGCAAAAGCATCATAAACATTTAACATCCATGTGCTTCCTTAGCATTTTCTCTCTGCCAAAGCCCACATGCTGGCCACAGTGACTGAAGCCAGTAAATCAATTGAAGAACTTTCTTCCGTTTTCCTACTTTAAGTATTTTTTTTTTTGCTTTCTCCTGTTTGTACAGAAAGAAGTTATTTTAAGAACAAAGGAAATTGTAATACTGGCTTTCTGTTATACAGTGGAGCTAAATGATTCTTTTTTCTTCACTTTTAAAAAAAAAGTTAATCCAAAAGTTGAAGTATGTTTTATCAAACAGCTATACATTATCATTCTAGTCTCTAGTGTGCTCTTTAAGCACAACAAATTAACGCACAATGAAAATGTAACATGAAAATAGTAGCGCATAACTAAAAGTGTGAGCCATCTATCACACCCTGAAATTCAGTCATAAAGTATTTATATTGCATCCCACAGCAGCTACCTCATTATTAGATCTGTTTCACTGACAGACATACGGCACCATAAAACCAGCGAAATGCGTGCCTATTGTTCATAACTTGGCACTGGTAATAGCCCTTAGATGACCTTAATATGAATATAAGTACTTGTTATATACCACTTTTGCCCAGATTATGATTATTTGTCACCTGTTCAGAACACTTTAATTACATGCTGATTTTCAAAAGATCAAAATGGTCTTGCCAGAAAATACTGCAAAAATTACATTAGCAAGGACCAGTGACTTGCAGCTTTTAAATCCTGATCTACTTGCTAGCTTTCTGAAGTGCCTGCAGCAAAATCTAGCTGCCCAGCAACATGTTTAAGATTGGAGTCACTGGAGAGTATGAGAGCAGAACTTGGTGCTGCACAGTCTGAGGAAGGAAAAAAGCCAGCTGTAATTCAGAAAACAGAAACTACTGTTTTACAGTTAACTGTCTAGTGATTACTAAAAAGCAAAAGAAATAATAGTCCACATATATGTAACAAGTGACTTGCAGAATATTACTGCAGAATATATCAGCGACTATCCTGACTTCATAATTTCAGTTCAAGCTGTATCATGTTATTTAATGATATAGTTAGCACTTCTAAAATGTACTGTGTGCAGTTCTGGAGCCCCCAGCACAAGAGGGACATTGAACTGTTGGAATGGGTCCAGAGGAGGCCACAAAGATGCTCAGAGGGCTGCAGCAGCTCTGCTATAAGGGCAGGCTGAGAGAGTTGGGGCTCTGCAGCCTGCAGAAGAGAAGGCTTCCAGGAGACCTTAGAGTAGCCTTCCAATATCGGAAGGAGGCTACAGGAATGCTGGGGAGGGACTACTGACAAGGTCTTGCAATGCCGGGACAAGGGGCAATGGGTTTGAACTGGCAAGGGGAGATTTAGACTGAATTTTAGGAGGAAGTTCTTTACAGTGAGGGTGGTGAGACACTGGCACAGGCTGCCCAGGGTGGTTGTGGTTGCTCCCTCCCTGGAGGTGTTCAAGGCCAGGCTGGAGGAGGCCTTGAGTGACCTGTACTAATGGGAGGTGTCCCTGCCTATGGCAGGGGATTGGAACTGGATGATCCTTGAGGTCCCTTCCAACCTTACCATTCTATGATTCTATATAGTTAATTTATTAATCCCTCAAGTAATTCAGGGACATAACAGTGATTTCCTCTGACAGTTGGAGTGTTCATCAGTTCTTTATTGTTTCCTGTCTTTGTAACTCATCAAGGTTAGAGGCGGTCCAGTATTCTGTAGCACTTTATCTTACTACAAGGCAGTTGAAGGAAGGAGAATCCACAGAACTGAGCAGGCAGCTGCAACTGTTTAACAGAACCTCCCAGGCCCTGTAATGCAGTTAAAAAGAACCTAAGATCTACATTGCATCAAGTAATCTCTCTCAAACTTTGTTAACATTACTTACTTGTGTTAGTTTGAAACAAATGGAGAGCAGACAAAAAATGTTCTTACCCAATTCATAGAGATGACCACCTACATTAACTAATGCAATGAAGTGAAGATCTACTTTTTCATCTATACTTGGCGCCTGCAAGAATAAAGGAAACAAAAAAGAAGCTGTGTTCACAACAAACTATACATGATTAACGAGAACGTAGCAGCATAATACGCAAAACACCTAGCCAAGGGGAATCTCAGCTGATCTCATGCTTGGATCTATACAGAAAGGCAGAAGTCAGGCTGCAAAACATTTTGGAACATCACGAAGCTTTCTGCAATGTACTGATAAGTAAGAATCCCTTCGGTGAAGTATCTGGAAGTATTTCCAATTCCAGGTCTACATAAAAGCTTTATTTTTCATTATTGAATTAGGAGAAGCTCAAATGCATTATCATTAAAAATAGCTATACTATTAAATATCAACTTCTTCACTAACACATCTCCCATAACAAACAGAGTTGAACTGTCAACCCCCTGTATTTTAAACCTAAAAATAATTAAGTGGTCAAAATAATTTTTCCTTTCATAAGGCATATATAGTTAAGCAGTTCCCTCCTCGTGGGCAGTTGAAATAAACTGTTTGCACATTTAGGTGGGGAAAAAGGAAAGCTGAAGGAGCCTAGACTGAGATGTACATGTGGCATCATAGGCATCATAGCAAAAAAGGACTGAAGTATAGTGATGGGTTCAAGGACATGACATGAAAACCGGTTACAGCTGTAAAGATTTATCTAGCCCAGTACTGTGTTGCTACTACAGCAACGAAAAGGTTTTTCAGAAGAAAATAGGGCATGCACAGCATTCTGCCAGCACACATCCCAGCATCCGCTGAACAGAAGGGCTTGAACTTCCGAGTCAAAAGGTGCATCACCACTGTTGTATTCAATATCAATTGACGGTCTTACTTCCTCATCAATCTTTCCAGCCTGTATTTGAGCCTTAATCCACAGTTCAAGAAGATAGTTTGAGGGAATGGCAAAAAGCACCCAATTTTTCTGTAAGTTATGGAGAATCTGACCTCTGTGACAATGTATTTCATGGAATTGTCTTCCATCTCATAACTCCTATTAGCCAGTTAGAAGCCTGAAAGGCAGAAACACTCTGCTTCACCTTTGTTTCAGAGGATTTAAAACTGAGGAGCATTCCTGACACTGAAGATGAGGCAAGTATGAACAGGAGGCAGGGATTTTTTTCACCAGAACTCCAAGGAGTCTTTTTGCCCTATGGCATAAGCCTTTGAAAATGTGATTTTAAAGAAGGCCAAATAGAGCCAGGGCTTAGGAAAAGAAGCAGTCACAAGAGTTGGGCTACCCCAGTTGCACACAAGGATCACAGGTTTCTGGAACTTCCTGAAAATCAGACAAGACAGCAGCTGACAACCAATGGCACCTTACTGCTATTTCTATTGATTAACTTTTTTACAGGTATCTAAACTGTTGTGCTAAAAGCGTGCAGGCAGGCAAACCTGAGAGTCCTTGCCATAATACACACTGCCACTTAATTGTCTCTGAAGGCCTTTTGTGGATGTTTGCTTATCAGTTACACCTGCCAACTGGGCAATCTGCACTTAAGGAATTTCAGGGTGAGGGGAAAGACCACTGCCAGTCAGTCTCACTTTAGGAAGGAAATGGCTTAACATCTCAAAGCTAGCTTCTGAACATATGCTACCTGAGCTCAAATTATCATTAACTGGAAGCTCAATTATCACTACTTAGAGGACTTTGAGATGTTCCAGGAGTTGGTTTAGACCACATTTAGAACAAAATATAGTTGCCCCTTTGACATTTTGAGGGTTGTGTTCTTTGCAAGCTTCTTCTAATAAACATATTTTCTATAGACAGAGACACAGTTGGCATGCTTGGAATGCTGAGCCTATATACAGTAATAAGATGGATAAGGAAGCCATAAAAAAGTATGATTAACTTTTCATAGTTTACTTGGAGACAGATTCTGATAGAATCCTGCTGAGTTTTTGTACGTGCCTAATCTAAATAACATGCTTTCACTGTGCCACAACCCATGTTTTAAATTCCTCACCCTCAGAAAGAGAAGTGCCATGCCATTACTGAAGTTTCTACCACATGTTCTAACACAGACGATTAACCTTCCCTTGCAGCTTCTTTTCATCTGATGCAGATAGTAAATTTACAATAAAGTAGACCTATCACCTTTCTTAAAAAAAAAAATCAGTATTTCATTTTTGACATGACAATGATTTGCATAAAGATAAGCACTGAATAAGGTCTGAATAGCCAAAATTATCCAAAAATTATATATTAAAAAAATCAGTTGCTTATGACTTAGGCAAACAAGTAAATGGATTGAAAACTTTCCCAATGTGATGAATCTGGTTCAAAGCTCCCCACCCCCTCCTTAGGGAAAGAAAAAAAAACATTCATTGCCTGTGCACGCACACACACACGCACCCCAAATGCACACATGGAAAGCAGCCAGTCAGGCCAATTTCTACTTCACTGGGAAGCTCCAGAAATTCTAATACTTGAACTAGAAGCTTTTCAATTTCAAAGGAGTGGAAAGAAGAAGGAATATCAGCTTCTGGGAGATGGCTTTTGTGGTCTCCTTGAAAAGCTACACCTTCTGCCAAATTCTCAGCTTACCATCTGTGTGAATGCTTACAAGAACAAGAGAATGTAATTTTAAGAAGCATGTTCATTACT
This sequence comes from Semnornis frantzii, assembly GCA_013399775.1. Lineage (NCBI taxonomy): Eukaryota > Metazoa > Chordata > Aves > Piciformes > Ramphastidae > Semnornis > Semnornis frantzii. The sequence goes on along the minus strand of VWYK01118632.1, from coordinate 904 downwards.
AGGTAGACTTTTCAGTACAGAGTATTTTCTCTTCAGTACTCTGGTCTTTGAAAAGAAACTTGAACATCAGTGAAGTGCTGAGATGACTTGCTCCTTTAGATTTGTTTCGCTGAGAAGCCTACTCAGTCTGCAAAAGTAGACAGCAGGTTTGAATGACTGCATGTATGAATGACAAGGAAGAAGAAAAACACAGGAGTCCAAGTAAGACAACTGTCAAATCAGGACTTGTGACTAAGCTATGGGATTCAAGATACACTTCTCAAGTCTTTTGAAAAGCTGTAGCATACAGGGAAGAAAATACACATCCAGAACAGACAGAAGACAAATAACAGCATCTTGGGTAGCTTACAGAAGGTTGTGTTATGATTTCAACCTCAGTACAATAAATGTTTTGGTAGTATGGGTTAATGCACATTATTTTTTCAATTTATCTCTTCAAAAGAAAAAAACAAATCTGAAAAATAATGACCAGTAGATTTGAAATTGATTTGAAAGTGTGAAAAGTTAGTGCTAAAAGCATTGGTTCTGGGAAGATCTCAAGGTATTTAGGTAACACTCAACGATAATGATACAGTGTATCTGCGTGAATTACCAACCTCATACACAAAGGTAAGAGCCAAGGCTGTGACACCTTCCAGTTTTGGATACCACATTAAAAACACCTAAATGACCAAGTCTCAAATTTTCACAGAATCATACAATCGACCAGGCTGTAAGAGACCTCATCCAGCCCAACCTAGCATCTAGCTCTAGCCAATCAACCAGACTATGGCACCAAGTGCCCCATCCAGGCTTTGCCTGAACACCTCCAAGGGCAGCAACTCCACCACCTCCCTGGGCAGCCCATTCCAATGCCAGTCACTTTCTCTGGCAAGAACTAAGTCCTAACATCCAGCCTAGACCT
>VWYK01118628.1:0-25460 GCA_013399775.1 Semnornis frantzii | reverse complement strand
CAGCACCCTGCGTCCTCCCCCGCACCTGAAGCAGCGGCAGGAGCGTCTGCGGCCGGAGCTCCGCTTCTCGCAAGGTAATAAAGACCCTTCGGTTTGCTTGTCCGCCGCTCTGCCCGCTCCCCCGCGGCGCATCAGAAAAGAACCCCACGAACTCGGGACTGCAGCGAAGGGATCTGTTTAGTCCTCGTTAACATCCTGTCTGCTCTCTTGCTGTTTATAAATAGCTTCTGCGGGATGGCAGAAGCTGGCATCGCTCCGTTTCTCTTGCGGTGCTACGAAAAGTCCGTCGCTCTCCTCCTTCCCCCCTTCCCTGCCGTTCTCTATTCGTTCAAGTTGTAACTGCATTGCTTCTCCCTGCCCCAAAATGACTCCTCAACCTCTGTGTTCTCCTTCCAGTCTGCTGTGTGGGAGAGGTGCATTCCGGTGAGGAATGCAGATGGTTATGATTCGGTAGCATCTGACGGATGGCGATGCCTGCCTGCGCTCAGGAGGGCAGCTGAGTGGCAGCCAGGCACGTGATTAATATTTACAGGCTCGGGCAATCTGTTACTCGGGGTTGCAAGGCTTATGGGAGCACCACTGCGGATGGGGCTGTTGAGCTCCTACCCTCGGAGGGAGCGTGTTTGTATGGAGACAGCTGCAAGTGTCTTTTACATGCAGGAAAAGAACACGGACTGACGTTGTGAAAAAAACCTTCTCTTGCTGTCTTGCACAGCCTCTCGTACTGACATTCTGAAAGGACCCTTCTCTTACTGTCTTGCACAACCTCTTCTTTCTTTTTTTTGCTTTTTTAAATGCCAACCGATAGGATTTTGGTTTGAAGACTGTATATAATGCTTCTGGCTGTCCCACAGCCTTGTCTTGTGACATTTGTTTTCCCTAAGAATGTAGCAGAAATCATAACGGATCCTTACTCCCTTGGAGCTTCACAGAAAATTAAGCAGTGTTTAAAAACTGATGGGAAGTGATAGAGAATCATAGGGGCTGGAAGGGACCTCAAAAGATCATCTGATCCAGCCCCCCTGCCAGACGGGATCACCTAGAGCAGATCACACTGGAATGCATCCAGATGGTTCTTGAATATCTCCAGAGAGGGAGACTCCACAGCCTCCCTGGGCAGGCTGTTCCAGTGCTCTCACAGTGAAAAAATTCTTCCTCAGGTTCACATGGAACCTCCTATGCCCCAACTTCCACCCATTACCCCTTGTCCAGTCACTGGACATCACCAAGAAGAGGCAGGCTCCATCCTCCTGGCACTCACCGCTTACATATTTATAAACATTAATGAGGTCACCCCTTAGTTGCCTCCTCTCCAAGCTAAAGAGCTCCAGCTCCCTCAGTCTCTCCTCATAAGGAAGATGTTCAAATTCCTTAATCATTTTTGTGGCTCTGCCCTGGACTCTCTAAAGCAGCTTCCTGTCTTTGAGCTGAGGAGCCCAGAACTGGACACTGCTCCAGATGGGGCCTACTAACCACATCCCTTCTATATACCCCAGAGTGGCACTGGCCTTCCTGGCCACAAGAGCGCACTGCTGGCTCATGGCCATCCTTCCATCCACCAGAACTCCCAAGTCCTTCTCGCCTTCACTGCTCTCCAGCAGGTCAGTCCCCAGCCTATACTGATATGTGGGCTGGTTCTTTCCCAGGTGCACGACTCTACACTTGCCCCTGTTGAACATCATTAAATTTCTCCCTTTTGATGATGTTCCTAACTTTAGTAGTTTATTTCCATCCATCTTTTCCATTAGTTGTTCATGATGGTTTAATGATCATTTTTACTTGGAGAAATGTCTTCCTGCAAGTGTTGCCATCCAACCGTCACGTAGACATTTAAAACTCTTTCTGCAAGTAGTGTTCCTATGAGGTTTAGGTGAATCACTTGAAGGTAATGTACTAATTTATTTCCATCATTCCTTTGAATTAATTGTTCATGATGGTTTAATGCTAATTTTGCTTGGAGAGATGTCTTCTGCAAGTCTTGTCATTCAGCCATTATGTACACATTTAAAACTATTTCTACAAGCAGCATTACTGGGAGGTTGAGGTAAATAATTTGGAGGTAACATTCTGAAACCTTAACTTTCCAGGTAGCTGAGCCTGTGCTTGCCAGTTTGGATTAAATGGAAAATAGAAGAGAGGAAAGAAGAAATGCTTTTTATACTACTGAAAACCAGATGCTGTCAACCCCTAACATTGTTAACTTAATTTGAAGGACCTGTAGACAGAATGTCTAGGGATGGAGAGTTGCAGATTGTTGTGTAGTGTCTTTTTAACAATGGAAGTAGGTTGCACTCAAAACTAATCTCATTAAAAGTCAAGTGCCATGAAGATGCAGGTTCCCTTATGGGTTTTTGTAGGTGTCTGAGTGAGGTGTACAGCTGCTTGGGCATAGGTGGCTTAATCCTGTAGTAAGTAGTGAGAAATGGGTGAATGGTTCCTTAACATTTTGGGGCTGGTTAGAATAAGATAGAGGCATAGGTAACAGTATTGTATCTCTGCAGAGATTACTTCACATAGGTGTTTCCAGAAATTTGAAATGCTCTTTAAATTTGTTTTCAGTTTTCCTGGCTGTGAATAGATCCATCCGTCAATCCCTGTTCACTTAATTTTAAATAAAGAGTGGCTCATTAGAAGGTGATGCTAAGCTGGTGAAAAATCTTGCGCTGGAGAAAGCTCAGCAGCAAGACATTGAAGCCCTTTACTTGCTATGGAAGCTATAGGCAAATACCAAAGAGAAACTGACAAATGGCTGATTTTTGAAATAAATTCAAAGTAATGAATGTCAACTTTATATTGGCCTATACAAACCTGGTGAAGAGGCAGTTATGTCTGGGATGTGAACAGCTGCCAGATTAGTTTGTCTTTGTTTGGATTAATATCTCCCTTCTGGCCAGAGAAAAAGCTAATAATTTTTCCTGCTTTATATAAGAGCACCTCTTGATTTGTCTGGGTAAAGAAGCATGTCAGCTTGGGTCTTGACTGTACTGTTTAACAAGCCGATCCTTTCTGAAGGATCCTGCTTTAACTGTCATAGAGATGTCTCACAGTGGAACCAAAAGTCAGAAGCAAACTTCTGCAAGTGACCTCAGAGAGTGGTCAAGAGTAGAAAAAGAAAAGTGAGAACAATCTCAGAGGTCTTGCTTAAGGCTCTAGGGTGGGATGGTTTTCTGCTCTTTCCTATACCATTTAAGAACTGAGTTTTTATGGCATTGACTCAGGTTGGAAAAGAGCCTTGAGATCATCAGGCCCAACCATTAATCCTACTCTACCAAGGTCACCAGTAAACCACATCACTAAGCGCCACATCTAAACAGCTTTTAGATACATGTAGGGATGGGGACTCCACCACCTCCCTGGGCAGCCTGTTCCAATGCTTAACCACTCTTGCAGTGCAGAAATTCTTCCTAATGTTCAGCCTAAACCTCCCCTAGTGCATCTTGAGGCTGTTCCCTCTTGTTCTGTCACTACTGACCTATGAGAAGAGACCAGCACCAACCTCTCTCTATTTCATGTAGCTGCAGAGGGTGACAAGGTCTTCCCTCAGCCTCCTCTTCCTCACACCGAACAGTCCTGGTTCCCTCAGCTGCTCTCCATCAGACTCATTCTTAGGCCCTTCACCAGCTTGGTTGCTCTTCAGAATGAGAAACAAATTTCCATGTGCCTCTGTGTTTCTGGTTTCCAAACCTAGTTTGCATCCCCTTCTCCACCCAGTCTTCCTGGCATCTAAATGTTCATCAGCTTTTAATTTCACTTTGGCTGTTTTGGTACAAAATAAATTATCTTCTAGCTTGAACTTGAGTGACTTTTAAAATAGATGAGCTGACTGTATATTGCATTAGCTTTTAGGTATTGTGAAGCAGACAAAAAAGGCAGGAAATTTGCCACTATTGGATATCAGTCTATATTGGATAGCTATAACTCAGTGGAATATGAACATTCACTGAGGGCACAGAGGACACTGTCAGCAGCTTTGCTGATAACACTCAACTGGGAGCAGTGGATGACACCCCCTCAGTCTGTGTGGCCATCAAGCTGCACCTGGACAGGCTTGAGAGCTGGGTGGGGACATACTGAATGAAATCCAACAAAGGCCAAGGGTAGAGTCTGGCATCTGGAAAAGAACAACTCCATGGACCAGGATAGGCTGGGGGCTGATATGTTGGAGAGCAGTGCAGAGAAAAGGGACCTGGGGGTCCTAGTGGACAGAAGGATGCCCATGAGCAATGTGTGTCTGTGGCCCAGAAGGCCAGTGGCATCCTGGGGTGGATTAGAAGGGCTGTGGTGAGTAGGTCGAGAGAAGTTCTCCTGCCCCTCTACTCTGCCCTGCTGAGGCTGCGTCTGGAATATTTTGTCCAGTTCTGGGCCCCTCAGCTCAAGAAAGACCTGAAGGAACTGCCTGGGAGAGTCCAGCCCAGAGCCACAGAGCTGCTGCAGGCAGTGGAACATCTCCTGTGAGGCCAGGCTGAGGGAGCTGGGGCTTGGAGCAGAGGAGCCTGAGGGCTGCCCTCATTGCTGCTGCTAAAGATGTGCAGGGCAGTGTGGGCAGGATGCAACCAGGCTCTGCTCAGGGATAGCCAAGGACAGGACAAGGGGCACTGGGGGCAAGCTGGAGCAGAGGAGGTGCCATGGGAACAGGAGGGAAAAACTTTTTCCTTTTGAGGGTGCCAAAGGCCTGGAGCAGGCTGCCCAGAGAGGTTGTGGAGTGTCCTTGTCTGGAGACTTTCCAAACCCACCTGGATGTGTTCCTGAGTGACCTGCCCTGGGTCATCCTGCCCTGGCAGGAGGGTTGGCTTGGATGATTTTTGAGGTCCCTTCCCACTCCTGCCATTCTGTGAGTATAAATTAATTCTACTGTCCCAGTGTGTTTCTTACATGTCTGCATTATTCCTTCATGCCCAGCCCCTTTTGACTACTAACAATCCCATCTCTCTGTTGTTCTTGCTGGTTGTGAATACCTATGGTTACTTGCACATACTTGGAGACAATAGGAGTAAAGCATCTATACAGTAATGACCAGGCACAACAAATTGGTCTTTATGGGTTTTTGGCTGTACTTAGATCTGATTCATGCCGAATGATCTGTTTAGTTCAGCCTTCACCTGTGACAGGAGATCCTGCAGCGCCCAGAGCTACATGCAACAGGGAATCTGGTGGAGTTGATCTTTTCAGCAAAATTAACAAACTGTTATGGGGACAGGCTGGGGATATTCAGCCTGGAGAAGAAAAGACTTCAGGGGGACCTTAGAGCTGCCTGCCAGTAGCTGAAGGGATCCTGCAGGAAGGCTGCAGAGGGACTTCTCATCAGGGTGTCTAGAGACAGGACAAGGGAGCATGGTTTGAAGCTGAGGCAGAACAGGGTTAGACTGGAGCTGAGGAAGAAGCTCTTCAGTGTGAGAGTGGTTAGACTCTGGAATAGGCTGCCCAGAGAAGCTGGGGGTGTTGAAGGCCAGGCTGGACGCGGCCTTGAGCAGCTGAGTCTAGTTGAGGTGTCTGTGCCCATAGTGGGGAGGTTCTTCTGTTTTAAATGGTGTTAGTGAAATCTTGAAGTCAAGTTTGCATTTCTTACATCAAGATTTAAGTTGGCATTGTTTGTCAAAGCCATTCTTTTTAACTTGCTGTATGTTAAGCTTATTACACTGCAACATTGTCTTCGTGACTTGATCTCACTTTTTCACTGTCAGAGTTGCCTTGTTGCTAACGTTAGAACCCTCTTGAGGGATCTATGCAACTTATTAGAATCTTAAAACTATTGGAATTTTAGAAAAAAATTAAAAGTGTTATTTTTGGTAGATGTCCATTTGCCTGTTGACAGAATAGCTGAGCTTGCAAAGAATTTAATCCATGAAATTCCAGGACACAGACTAAGAAAATCACAGTTACAGACAAACAATAAACTGTTTTCAAGACTTTCTTTGGTATTAATTGATTTGCACTTAACATGGATAAATCAAACTAAATGTCATATATATAACCACCAATAACTTAATATCCTTATTTGTTTACCAAGACTTTGGGAAGCCTATAGTCTCTTCTGAGGTGGATAGTAATTTGGTTTCTAATTTTTGGTTAATTTCAGTCATGTCAAAAGTATTTAGCTACATATAGAATGCTGCCAGCAAAAAGTGGCAGAGGAAGACAAATGCAAGAGGAACTCTCTGCTTTAACACTTCTTTCTTTGAAGTGTTAATGTGATCATTACAGGTCATTGCATCCCATTTCACAGAACCAAAGGACAGCTCAGGTTGGAAGGGACCTCAGAGCACATCTCCTCTAACCTCCCCACCATGGGACACCTCTCAGCTAGACTCAGCTGCTCAAGGCCTCATCCAGCCTGACCTTCAACACCCCCAGGCAGGAGGCAGCCACAGCCTCCCTGGGCAGCCTGTGCCAGAGTCTCTCCACCCTCCTACTCAAGAACTTCTTCCTCGGTTCCAGTCTAACCCTGCTCTGCCTCAGCTTCAACCATTGCCCTTTGTCCTGTCTCTAGACACCCTGATGAAAAGTCCCTCTGCAGCCTTCCTGCAGGATCCCTTCAGGTCCTGGCTGGCAGTTCTAAGATCCCCTTGGAGCCTTCTCTTCTCCAGGCTGAGCATGCCCAGCTCCCCAGCCTGTCCTCATATCAGTTTGCTATTTTTGCTGCTTATCAATGAAAATGTAGTGGCTTTGTTTTACTTTTTCTGCTAATATGGTGTGTTTCTGTTGGAACATGAAGATTACATTTCAGACGTCAACAGAGCTCTGTGCTAACTGCTCTAGCATGGCACTGTTCTTTTGTTTATTACTTGAAGTGTAACTGACTATTAACTAGTACAGCTTTTCATTAAGACCTCTGTATCTTGAGGCAAAAGGTTTTCTTGACTGTAATTAACTTTTACGTTGCTGTATGACTTCAGCTGAGTATCAGCTACATGTCCCTCTACACACACCCAGGAAATTTTCAGTTGTAAGATTTTCTTGTACTATCCTTAGATACAGAAAGTTGGGGGGGGGGGAAGGTGTTACTTCTTTGAGTAAGGTGTATATATATGACATTAATGCAAGACTATCTAGTGCTGTTCTTGAGGAGTAAACTGTGTCTTCATTTTTAAGAAGGGTGAAATAATTCTGACATTCATTTTAATTTCCAAATTTGCCAAGTCCCCTCAAAGTATCATCACTGCTCTTTTCCATCTGCTGTGCACTCAAAAGATCTGCTAGGTGTAGCCTTTAAAGCTGATCTGAGGTGGCATAGCAGGAGATTGTCAAAGATGGTCACATTGAAGAAACATATGCAGCTGGGGAGGAATAGCTCCATGCACCACTGCAGGGTAGGGGCTGGAAAGCAGCTCCACAGCGAAGGACCTTGGAGTCCTGGTTGGTAATAAATTCTTCCTGGGGTAGCAATGTGCCCCTGTGGCCAAGTATAGTATACTTGGGTGCATGAAGATGAGTCCAGCAGGTCAAGGGAGGTTCTCTTCCCCCCCCACTCAGCCCTAGTTAGACCACATCTGGACTGCTGTGTCCAATCCTGGGGTCCCCAGTTTAGGAGGGAGAGGGAATGACTGGAGACAGTTCAATGGAGAGCTGTGAGGATGGTTAAAGGGACTGAAGCATTTGTCTTAGAGGAAAGACTGAGAGCCCAGGGGCTCTCTTCAGTCTGGAGAAGAGAAGGCTGAGAGGAGACCTTATGAGTGTCTACAAACACCTGAAGGGTGGCTTTCAGGAGGATGGAGCCAGGCTCTCTTCAGTCCTACCCAGGGATAGGATGAGGGGCAATGGATGTAAACTCAGTCACAGGAAATTCCATCTCAGCATGAGAAAAGACTTTTTCTCTGTGAGGGTTCTGGAACCCTGGAGCAGGCTGCCCAGAGAGGTTGTGGAGTTGCCTTCCCTGCAGGCTTTCCAAACCCACCTGGATGCCTTCCTGTGTGGCCTGCCCTAAGTGGCCCTGCTCTGGCAGGGGAGTTGGACTGGATGATCTCTGGAGGTCTCTTCCAACTCCTAGCATTCTGTGATTGATTTGTTTGTAATTGGGAAAGAGCTCGTAGTTGCCATATGGTTTAAAGGAGAGCTGTAGGCCTCCTTTCAGTGATGTACAGATTCAGAGCTCAGATTAGGTTAGGGAAGCTGCTTCTGTTTTGAGAGGGGCATAGCCAGGCAAGTTTGTGTGGCAGAGGTAAGGGCTAGCTAGTTCTCTCTTTCAGATATCTTGGTTTTGTGTGTTTCCCCCCAAAAAACCTTGCATCATGTTACTAGGAGTAGTGTGCTCTTCAGACCTGAGCTGAGTTGTACCTGATGAGATCGCAGACATCATCTGAGGATAATAAATGCGATCATGCCTGGATCTGTAGCTGCTGGGTCTCTAGTTTCCAGGATGCTATTTCCTTTTAGAAACTTAATCATATTTCAATGAGAAAATGCCATGCCAGTTGACATGAAACAGAAGATCCCATAAAGTCATTCAGACTAATTTAACATTGCTGTTTCTTTCTAGATAGGACTGAAATACCCATAACACAGTCTGTCTTGCTCTGGGGTTAAAAAGCTGTTGCCTTTCTTCCTGTTGCTGCTACTATTTTCTAAATCAAATGCATTGACAAATATTTGCTGTGGTGCATCATCTTCTATAGGTCAGTGTTAAGCATAAATTTGATCTCCTTGGTTATCCCCTCTGACTTTAGTTAGGGTTTTTTTCTTCCTTTTCTTCTTTCTTTTTCCTGGTTTAACTGCTCCATGTTTTCTTACCATCGCTTCCTTGAAATTCTGCTCCTCAGTAAAGTTCTGTAAATGAAACCTGACTTGATGAGCATTAGCTGGGACTGCTGAGTATTCGTTTATGGAGATGTTCCCAAGTTCACTAGCTCACATTTGAGAGAGCTAACCACAGCAGATTACTTGAGGGACAGTTTGATGCCATGGTTAAGCTGATGCCTTGGCAAAGCGCCCTTACCATGAGGGCTGCTCTCTGCTGTTTGAATGAAGTGTGAGTAGACTCAAGACTGCTCCTGTGATGCAAAAGTGTTCTTTGATGGTTGTTATTGCTGTATGCAAAACCATTCTTGGTTTCATCTGCCATTGACCTGCCCCTTGGCTGCAGAATTTCTCAGTCCTGCCCTAGAAAAGCAGCAGCCAGGCACAGCAGGAGACAAGCAAGACAAGAAATGAGGCTGCTTTCTTTGGTAGTACTCAGCCTGGTCCATACTCAGGCAATGAACTGAAGAATTAATGTGCATAATGTTCTCAGAAATTCTTGCAGTTCTTAGTTTTTCAACAGAAGTACTGACTAAAGGTTTTGCACCTTTCCTATCTCTTCCTACGCCTGCAAAGGATTCTGAAGCATATCATGTAGCTATTTACTGCTGTGAACAGGATGAAGATGCTGATCTGGCTCTGATGGAAGATTGTTCTTACCCTTAGTCTCTCTTTAGGATCTGTTCTCTGTATTCAGGAATATGTATGCATATCTTGCTGGCACGAATCATCACAGAATGGCTCAGGTTGGAAGAGAGCTCAGAGCTTAGCTACTCCAACCTCCCCATCATGGGCAGGGACACCTCTCAGATAGACTCAGCTGCTCAAGGCTTCATCCAGCCTGGCCTTCAACACCCCCAGGCAGGAGGCAGCCACAGCCTCCCTGGGCAGCCTGTGCCAGAGTCTCACCACCCTCCTACTGAAGAGCTTCCTCAGCTCCAGTTTAACCCTGCTCTGCCTCAGCTTCAAACCATTGCCCCTTGTCCTGTCTCTAGACACCCTGATTAAAAGTCCCTCTGCAGCCTTCCTGCAGGATTCCTTCAGCTACTGGCAGGCAGTTGTAAGGTCCCCCTGAAGTCTTTTCTTCTCCAGGCTGAACATCCCCAGCTCCCTCAGCCTGTCCTCACAACAGAGAGGCTCCAACCCTGAGGACAGGCTCAGCTGATTTGAAATGAAAAATCTGAAACTGTTTAAAGAACTTTCTAAAGTAATACAGTGCTTTAACAAAATCACTTCCATAAATGACTACTTCCTGATAGGATAGGATGCTTTGTGTCAAGGCTGCTTGCTTCTAGAGTTTGAATCAGCTAATTACTTTGATAATTTATTGGCAAAATGTTATATCTAACTCTCCGATTAACTAAAACCGATACAATAGCTGTATATTGGGCGAATAATGTAAAATGGAGATGTGTGGCATAATGATTTTACAGCTTCCTTTTAATTATTGCTGTCTGAGGCTAAGTTTGACCGTTTGGAAGTGATTCAAAGTTCTGCTGTATTTATGCTTTGAAAGCTGAAATCTGAAATTCCTGCATTTTTCAGTAGAGAAGCCTTGCAGCAGGTGCTCTCCAGCTTTCTGGGCTGCTGGGTTTGCTGCTGTGCTTCAGGTCTATTCCTATTGCTTACCCATTTCCTAGTTCACTGCAGACTTCTCCAATTGTGAGAGCCGAGTTGCTTTTAGATAAACAGCCAGTTTAGTGGTCAAAAGGAGCCAACCAACTTCTATCATGATGTATCAAAAGACCTGGACAGGTGAGACCCATGGGCCAAGGCTATCTGTGTAGATTTCAGCAAGGTGAAGTGCCAAGTCCTGCACCTGGGTCACAACAAAACCTATGGTGAGCTACAGACCTGGGGATGTATGGTTAGAAAGCTGCGACCTGGAAAGGCACCTGGGGGTGTTGGTTGATAGTCAGTGGAACATGAGCCAGCAGTGCCCAGCTGGCCAAGAAGGCCAGTGGCATCCTGGCTTGTCTGAGACACGTGGTGCCAGCAGGGACAGGAGGTGATCATCTCACTGTTCTCAGCACTGGGGAGGCCACACCTCAAGTGCTTTGTTCAGCCCTGGGCCCCTCACCACAGGAGGGGCTGGAGCCTGTCCAGAGAAGGGCAGCAAGGCTGGAGAAGGGCCTGAGGGAGCTGGAAGTGTTCAGGCTGGAGAAGAGGAGGCTGAGGAGAGACCTCATTGCTCTCTACAGCTCCCTGCAGGGAGTTTGGAGTGAGAAGGGAGCAGCCTCTGCTCCTTGATGGCAAGGGACAGGAGCAGAGGAAATGGTTCTAAGCTGTGCCATGGGAGGTTCAGGCTGGATGCTAGGAAGTATTTCTTCACTGAAAAGGTTCTCAAACCTTGGAATGGTCTGCCCAGGGCAGTGCTGGAGTCACCATCCCTGGGGGTGTTCAAGCAGCCTGTGGAGCTGGTGCTTAGGGACATGCTTTAGTGTTGACCATTCAGAGCTGAGCTGAGAGTAGGACTGGATGATCATGGAGGTTTCTTCCAACCAGATATATTCTGTGAGTCTGTGATATCCAGCCTGTAGCAAGAAAATACAGTGAAATGCAAATGGAAGGAAATGACAAAGCTGCAGTAGTACAGTTACAGCACTGCATGCTAGATTGAAATAGATTTATACAGGCACTCTATATTGGACAAATAAACAGAATATATTTTTAAAATTTTATCTTGTTTCTTGCAAGTTTTCCTGATGTCACAGCAGTTCCACAGATAAATATGAGAAGAAAATGTTCAACCTCTCGTTATTATAAAATATATTTCCTTGGTAAATAAAACAGTATGAACCAATTCCATTGTGATGGTGTTCTGTTGCTGGTTGTGCAGAGTAAAAATCATAGAATCATGGAATTGTTAGGACCTCAGGGACCATCTCTTTCCAACCCCCCTGCCACGGGCAGGGACACCTCACACTAGATCAGGTTGCCCAGCCTTTAAGGCCACATTCAGCCTGGCCTTAAAGACTTCCAGGGCTGGGGCTTCCACCACCTCCCCGGGGCAACCTGTTAACCAGGTTCTCACCACCCTCATGGTGAAGAACTTCTTCCTTAAGGTCTAATCTAAATCTGCCCTCCTCTAGCTTGGATCCATTCCCCACAGTCCTATCACTGTCGGACACCCTAAAAAGTCCCTCCCCAGCTTTCTCGTAGCCCCCTTCAGATACTGGAAGGCCACAATAAAGGTCTCCTTGGAGTCTTCTCCTCTCCAGACTGGCAAGATACAGACTTGAATGATTCTTCTGACTACATCTTAACAGCAAATTAACTTTTAACAGAGAGGTTGCAATAGGTTTCGGCATCGAAGAGTAAATTATGTTTGAAATGGGTGTTTCAATGAACATCTCATGATGTTATAGAGCAGTATTGACTGAGAGCCCAAGAGACAGAGGGATGATGAGTGCGAGAAGGGTTATGATTCCAGCTCTGAGTCTTGGCAGTGTCATCCTTTTTGTGTCAGCCTTTTCAAGGTAAAAGATTTATATTAGAAAATACCAAGAGAAGATTGTGGTTCTGCAGGCTTGTTATTTGTCATATTGCATTTGCCATAATCAAGTCTGACAGGCTTCTCTCTGTTTTTTTCCAACAGACAATATTATTGTGGAAGATTAGTCACATGCCTCCCCTCCATCCCCTGCCTCCCATGCTATGTCATGCAAGCTTCGAAACCCTTAGCACCTCATTTAAATGAGTGAGTAACTGGGCAGGCATAATGGAAGGCACCCATACCGTCCTGCAATTGCACACACCCATTATGGAGCTTTGCTACATCAGCTTCTATCTTCCGGAGGGAAAAGTCAGAGGATTTACTTACAAGGGCTGCATAACTCTGGACAGAACCAGGAAACGCTTCTGCAGCTGCTATCAAGTGCAGGAGCAGTTAGAGATGGAGCTGAGAGAACAGCCATATGAAAGCTTTGGAGACATCATCTTCCAGCAGACTACCACCAAAGACATTCTCATGGAGCTGTACAGACTGACTGCTGACAAGGAAAGACTGTGGAGATTGCACCACAGTCCAGGCCTTAACACGGGACAGGAGGAGGGAAAGCGGCAGGATGCTGCCAGAGTCCCAAAACCTAAAGGTGAGGATTACTCCAGCTTTACATCTCAGCAGAAAATCTTTCTGGATTCCACAAATAAAGACAGTTTGAATCACAAAAAACCGAGGAAATACAGAAGGAAGGAGAGCTTTGAGGAGTTCAGACACCGGAAAGGGGGGAAAAAGGTGCACGAGCAGCATCTTTCTGTAATGAGCGTGCCAGATATGTATCTGCAAAATAAGAAGATGATCCCCACAAGATTTCCTACCAGGAGCTTTCCCAGTTCCTTTTCTACCACCAGATGGGTGACAGTAAAAGGTAAGGATGATTTCCCAGTAGATAGTAGTATACGACCAGAAAGGTGGACAGGAGAAGGATATTTTCTTGACAGCAAAAAAGCTGTGAAACTGGATGCTGACATACTGAGTTCCAGCTCAAAAGACAGCAAAGACCTGGCTGCAGCTGAACTGGTAGATGATGGAGAATGCACCCCTGAAGTTACAAAGGTACAACAGAATACTTCAGTAAGTACTCAGGACAGTCTATCTAGCAAACTTGAGACACTGACTGAGTCTGCAGCTGTTAAAAGCTTGACAAGTAGCATGCACACTGAGCTGGCATGCAAAGGGAAACCAGGAGTCACAACTGTTGCCGAAGTACAGGATTCGGGAGCTTGTATGAAAGTTGCCAAACCCCCTGCAGAATCTTTACCTGATTTTCACAGAGATGAAGAAACCATTTCTGTTCTCACAAGAGTCCCTGATGAGTTTCTGTCAAGAACTGCTGCATACTCCAGAGAGGAGGCTGCCGGAGACTTTAAAAGCATCGCGTTGCAGGAAAAGGAGCAGGACAGCTCTGGTTTGCAGCAGAAAGCAGAGAGAGTGCCCATTACTGATGAGTCATCCAACCTTGTGGGAGCAGTCAATAAAGCTCTTCTCAAAGTTATACAGAGCGACAGTTTGGATGAAGCTGCAGAATGGAAGAGGCTGCACCAAATTAGCAGAGTAGACAGAAGCCTGCCAGGCTCAGTACCTGAGAAGAGAACCACAGTGTCCCGCGGAGGCAGCAAGCATCTGGTTTTGAACCTGCCTGTGAATGAAAGTCCTGATCTTTCTCAGGCAAGTAATCATCTTAAACTGGAAGAGAAAAGGCTGCCTTCACCCTCGCTAGCAGCAGTGAGTAATGTGTTCAGCTGTTCATCCCCACTGCCTAGCACACACAGACAGATGTCACCAGTCCCTTCTCCACTGGCTTCCAGACTGCCCAGCCCGCAGCTGCATCACCGCATCCTCCCTTTACCGGCACAGCTCACCGGGGACGAGCCTACATTCGGCGACTATGGCGGCGGGAGACACGGTGCCATAAATTTCTCTTTCACTGACTTGGAGCCACAGTTTTACCTGAAGCTTTCTGACCCTGCAGAGCTGGGATTTGCCAGCAGACAGCCAGGCTTGCTTCAGAATGCAGGGCGCATCGAGAAGCGCGCGCTGCACGACAAGCTGCTTGCTCAGGCACAGCACAGTTTCTATCCAGGTCAGTCGACATTTCTTACATTTTTCAAGGACCAGAATCAACCAACCTTGAAAATATTGGAGTGTGTTTTTAGTACTGGCCTGTAATAGTTAGGAACATCTGTGCAATGAAGTTTTTACTTAGGGACTGACTGAAAAGGTGATAGAATTCATAGAGCCCCAGATTGGAAAGGACCTCTAGGATCATCTAGTCCAACCTTCCAGGGTAAAGATATAGTTTAAATGAGAAGTTGTTGAGTATTTTTTTTAAACCAAAGTTTTAGCAATATAAAATTTCTTTCCAGATGGTATTTTTTTTGTCAGCTTATATTCAGTCCTGTTCTTACTGAACTGCCTCAAAGTTAATTAAATAGTTTCCTGTATGGAGTGGGGAAGAAAAAAAAAAAAGTTTACATGTTTCTGGTGCTGTTTTTGCTGTGCTGTGTTCTAGTCTGATAAAATGTATTATCCCCAAATGTTCTTTTTAGTTTGTTTGCTTTGACTGATAGACTGTTGCCTTGGCAAGGTAGTTTACATTGCTTGAAGTGCAGGACTGCTGCTTTGACCAGCTCCAAGTGCTTGATGTAAATTCTCTGTCTACAAAAGGGTGGCATGCAGGAGCCATGTTGCAGTGTATGTGAGTATGGTGCATGGGTTCGTTTAGAAACACACAGTGTGAATAGAAAAATGCATCAACAGATGGCATACACAGTATCTGGCTTTGTTAGCTAGAACACCAGCATCTATCCCTGCCACTTGGAGAGAGGCTGTTTGCAAAGGCCTGCAGAGAGAGGACAAGGGGCAATGGCTTCAAACTAGAGAAGAGCAGATTTAGGCTGGATCAGAGGAACAAGTTCTGCACCAGGAGGGTGCTGGAACACTTCAACAGGCTGCCCAGGGAGGTGGTTGCGGCCCCACCCCAGAGATACTCAAGGTGAGGCTTAACAAGGCTCTGAGCAACCTGATCTAGTTGAGGATGTCCCTGCTGACTGCAGAGGGGGTTGGATTTAGATGACCTTTGGGGGTCCCTTCCAACCCAACCCATTCTATGATTTATTTTTTTTTCTCTAAGGGAGAGGCAGGCTGGAGGACCTGATGCTGCAGTGGTCTAGGTGTGGCTTAGACTTCTCTCTGTGTGCTCTTGCAGTGCAAAGTGGCAGGATTTCACTATCAGAGGTGCTGATTGTCAGCATTTTTATAGATAATAGGATAATTTTCTATAGTCTCAAAGGGAAGCTAGAAAAAGATTATTGAAACTTCCTCATTGATACCCATATTTGTTAGTATTTACCTAGACAAGCCTCTCGTGTGATACATCTTCCTGCTCTTGCTTCACTTTGAGGCGTGTTTGTATCTCTTGCCATACCTTTGGCTGATTCAGCTCACTAAAATGGCACAAAAATATATTTTATTTTTTCTTGAGAGGGGGTAGGTTAGAGGATGGCAGAGAGTAGTCTGCCATTTTAGTTAGCTACATTCATAGAATCATAGAAAGGTTTAGGTTGGAAGGCACCTCCAAATGTCAGCTAGTCCAACCTCCTCTGCAGTCATCACAGGCATCCTCCACTAGATCAGGTTGCCCAGAGTCCTGTTAACCCTCACCTTGAATATCTCCAGGAATGGGGCCTCAACCACCTTCCTGGGTAACCTTAAACTGCCTTACCAGGTGGCCCAGTGAGTGACTGACAGGGTGAGCTGCAAGATTCTGCAATCTAAACCATGGAGGGAGAGGTGGCCACAAGAATAGGGGCTTCCAGAAGGGCAGGTGTGTAGGGATGTGGAACCATTCCCTTAACCAGAGGGTGCTTTGGACCTGTGAGGCTTGTGTTTATGCCTGCTACTTCTAGAAGATGCTCAAGGCTAAATCAGATTTCAAGTGTTGAGTTGTTGACTCTGGTGCAAACATTCACTGGCAACTAAAAAAGATGGGAGCTGTGCTCCTGTTCTTTCATTCCTTTCTCGGTTCCTCCTGTGCTGTGTTAGGAAATTGTGGAAGTATCTACAGTGAATAGAAGAACAATGGAGAATTTCCATTTGCAAATCAGTTAGGTTGCTTGAAAGATTTACTTTAAACTCAAAAATGCTTCTCAATGTCACAGCTTGCAGTGCTTCATACTGTAAGGCATTTACAGTTTTTATTACCTGTGTGACTTTGGACTTGGAATATTTCATAATTTGGGTTAAAATACTTTAATGTATTACTTTAAACAATGCATTGGACTCATTGTACAGCTCTACATGTCATTTCAATTCTCTTTTCTAGTTGTTTTAAATCTTCTTCACTCTCTTTCTGAATAATTGGAAATTATTCCTGTTAGCTGTTTAAAATGTTTAGCTGAGGCAGAGGGTGCCTTGGTTTCTGTGTTTCCACTTTCTTTGCAATATCAGTTTCTTCACAGCAAATATTGGTAGCACAGATTTTATCATTTATTTCATTATGCAAAGCTTTATCAGTAGCTCACCTGAAAGCAAAGGTTTCTGCATCTTCCCCTTGAAGTGCAGCTGCTGGGCTTGGGAACAGGCCACAGCTTTTGTCTTAGCAAGTTAGTAGTTAACTGGGAAGAATTTATAGTGCAACAACAATTATTTAGCAATTTTCTCTGGAAGTGGGACTTGGAGTTAACATTCCTGTATTTGCAGGTAATAGTTTCAATTGAATTATCACCTTTCTAAGGAAAAGCTTTAGAATAAAGCTTTCAGGAAATAAACTTTCCTGCTTCAAATAGCAAAACCTGCAAAGTCTGACCACTAAAACTCCTTATGGTCTGGGTTGGAAGGGACCTCCAAAGGTCATCCAATCCAACCCCCTCTGCAGCCAACAGGGACATCCTCCACTAGATCAGGTTGCCCAGAGCCTTGTTGAGCCTCACTTTGAATATCTCCAGGAGTAGGGCCCCATCCACCTCCCTGGGCAACCTGTTGCAGTGTTCCAGCTCCTTTATGGTGCAGAACTTTGTTCCTCCCGTCCAATCTACATCTACTCTGTTCTAGTTTGAAGAAAGAAATCCTCAGAAACATACTTCTTGCATCTGTGTAGAGGAAGGTCTTTCTGCTCTCAAATAAAATACAGTATGCTTTTACAGCTGTGGAGAAACTGAGCTTGTTTTTGAAGTGGTCCTCAGTGTATCTGAAAATCTGTCTCTGGGAAGGATTTTCAGCGACTTTTTGATTCCTCTCTGTGCTTCACTCTCAAGTTGTTCACAGTGGTAGAAAAAAATAGGGAGAAAATTTTCAGAGGTGTTACTGAATCAGTCTGAGGTGACACTGCTGTGCTACTTTACTAAGGATTGTCCAAAAGAGGAGGAAGCTGAGTGGTAGTGTTAGCTCTTATTGAAGTCAATTTCATTCAGAGCAATCACCTTCAAACCAAAAATTCTCTGGTTTATGACAGACTCTCTGACTTGGGGCAAATCAACCAAGACATTCCAGGGCAGTGACTGGTGAATGTGCTTTGAGTCAGGCTGAGACTGAAATGGGTCATTCACCACTCTGCTTTCCATCTTCAGCCTGGAGAAGAGAAGGCCTGGGGAGACCTAACAGTGGCCTTACAGTGTCTGAAGGGAGGCCTCCAAGAATCATAGAATGGTAAGGTTGGAAGGGACCTCAAGGACCATCCAGTCCCACCCCCCTGCCATAGGCAGGGACACCTCCCACTAGCACAGCTCACTCAAGGCCTCCTCCAACCTGGCCTTGAACCCCTCCAGGGAGGGAGCAGCCACAACCTCCCTGGGCAACCTGTGCCAGTGTCTCACCACCCTCACTGCAACCAACTTCCTCCTAACATCCCCTCTAAATCTCCTCTCTTCCAGTTCAAACCCACTGCCCCTAAGAAGGATGGAAAGAGTATTTACAAAAACCTGCAGTGATAGGAAAAGTGGCAGTGGCCTCAAACTAGAGCAGGGCAGATTTAGATTGGATGTTAGGAACAAGTTCTGCACCATGAGGTGCGGAGCACTGCAGCAGGTTGCCCAGGGAGGTCGTTGGGGCCCATTCAGGGTGAGGCTCAACAGGGCTCTGGGCAACCTGATCTAGTGAAGGATGTCCCTGCTGACTGCAAGGGGGGGTGGACTGAATAAGTATTGGGGGTCCCTTCCAACTCAGACCATTCTATGATTCTATCTTAGTGCTGCTGTGGAAAAAAGAATAAAAAACTAATAAGGTGGAATGGTGAAAGGAATAAAAAGAACAAGTGGGAAGAATGGTGTTCCTCTGCCCTCCCAACCAATGAAGATTGATGCTTTTTGGATATCCAGTAGTTGTGGGAAAAAAATATATCCAACTAGCAAAGAAATTCAAAGTCAGCAGGACTGTAGAGAAACTGAAACTAACATGAGATAGAGCTGAAGGGCTGAGCCTAGGGTACTGAGATGGACAGGTCCATTCTCTCCCTTAGAATCACAGAATCATAGCATCAACCAGGTTGGAGAGACCTCCTTCTCTCAAACAAGGTCTCCTTGCTCACTGTCTGTCATTTGGTATTTTTATTGCTTTTTGGTAATTTCAGTCAGATCTCTTTCAAGTGGGTACTGTTAATAGTGAAGTGGGAAGAACAAGGGAGTGTGGACAGTTGAGGAAGGGAACTCCAGTAGGCTGGATGCAGAACGGGAACAGGGAATCAGAAAATGAGTGAAGGGTGGCAGATTAGAGATGAGAGGATTAATTTCTGTGGAAAAATGTGCAAAAGGTTCTGTAACATTTAGAGTGCACATCATGGCTGTAAAGCTGATAGCCTTACTGAGGATGGATGAAGCAGTGTGTTACACCATAGGGAATTCTGGAGATGCAAGGAAGACAGGGGAGGAAAAGAAAACTAGATAAAGTGAGAAGTTTTGGTTTAAAAGTCTTATTCCTTGTCATATTCTGGACATCATTGTACCTGTACCTATCCCTGCTACTTATTAGATAGATGCTTGCTTCTGCCAACAAGGGTTTTATGGCAGCAGCTCACTTTCCAGTAGAATGCATGCAAAATGGGCATTCTGGAAGGCTCGTGTGGTTGTCACAAATGCTGCACTGCCACCTGCAAACGTGCCAGCTGCTAATGGCTATCTCTGGCACATCCATTTGACAGTCTCAAAATGTAATAAAAGTGCTCCCAGCAGTGTAGACTTCCAGCTGAGAAGGCCAATGGCAGCCTGGGCTGCATCAAAAGGAATGTGGCCATAGATGGAGAGAGGGGATTCTACCACTCTGCTGAGACCTCACCTGGAGTACTGCATCCAGCTGTGGAGTCCTCAACACAGAAAGGACATGGACCTGATGAGGCAGGTCCAGAGGAGGACCATGAAGATGATCAGGGGACTGGAACACCTCTCCTATGAGGACAGGCTGAGGGAGCTGGGGGTGTTCAGCATGGAGAAGAGAAGGCTCCAGGGAGACCTTAGAGCAGCGTGCCAGCACCTGAAGGGCCTCCAAGAAGGCTGCAGAGGGACTGTTTGCAAAGGCCTGCAGGGGAATGGTTTGAAATGAGAGCAGAGCAGATTGAGATTAGATGTGAGGAACAAGTCCTGCACCAAGAGGGTGCTGGAACACTGCAGTAGGTTACCCAGGGAGAGAGCTGAGGCTCCATCAGTGGAGATGTTCAAGGTGAAGGTGGAGAAGGCTGTGAGCAACCTGTCTAGTGGAGGATGTCCCTGCTGACTGCTGAGGGGGTTGGACTGGATGAGCTTTGGAGGTCCCCTCCAACCCAACCATTCTATGAATTTTATGATTTGAGGTCTTGAGCAGCTGAGTCTACTTGAGAGGTGTCCCTACTTTTTAGGGGGTGAAAAGCACAAATATTTTAATGATATTTTTACTTTGGTACTTCACTTGCTGGTGGCTGGAGGAGCAGTTTCCTGACACTTAGCCCTGTGTTTTCCCAGTTGTGCTTGGTTCATTCCTGTTTGCAGTCAAACTGTAGCTTACTACTTATATAAACAAGAATACTCTGATGCTACAAATCTGGCAGTTCCATACTCTTAGTTCTGCATGTTTAAATTTCCAGCATTAGAGTAGCAAGTTCAAGTATCCATGTGAGAAAGCCTGAGCTTTGAATTTGCTTGGGTGTATTATCACTAATCAAAAATTAATTTATCGTAGTGCTAGAAGACTTGTAATTGACAGAGGGGATAGAGGCAGTGTTTGAACCTTAATACTTAACAAAGGTAGCAAAAGTAATGAATATATAAAGTTACTGTTGAATTTCATTTTGCCTTTTCCTGAGCTCCCTAACTCTTTATGCTGAAAAGGGACAGAGTGAAGGGATACTCGCTAACAAGCCCTTATGATGTGTTCCTGAGCCATGGTTTTGGAAAATGAAGTTTCGTGTAAACAAAACTCTGTTTGAAGGCTCTTCTAACAGGAGACAGCTGGTATTAGGTTGTTTTTGATGTTCCTTTTATAAGGAAGGGAAGGGTTTATAAATATCTGCTGTAATTGAAGTGGTTCAGAGCATTGCTGATTTGCATTTTAAAAGCACTGTAGTGTGCTGTCCACACCAAGCATGCACTTCGTGGGGGAAATTTGCATCTAGATCACATGGGAGCATGAGGCACAGTTTCTCACAGGTAATTCACATGAAAGTAGTGTCCCTGAGTGTGATGCTTCGCTGAAGGCAGCTTACTCAGAGTGCATGTCCTTTGAAGGTGTGCCCTGTAAAGGAGCCGAGGGTTATGAGGCCTGGGTGAGAACAGAATTACATAACAGGGAGTATTAATCAAGAGAAGCTCAAATTGGTTACCTTGGAAGCGACCCCTTGAGATCATCCAGCCCAGCCCTCTGCTCAAACAGGCTCACCTAGAGCAGGTTGCCCAGGCCCACGTGCAGCAGGGTTTTGACTTGCCCAGGGGTGGTGACTGCACAAGCTGAGGAGGTAAGCCCTAGCAGTGCCTGGGTGCTCTCACCCAGCAGAATGGCTTCTGTGTTCAGCTGGAGTTCCATACATTGTCCTTTGTGCCCATGGTGCTGTTAGGCTTTGGGGGTTTTAATGCAAGGGTGCTTTGCTGGCTCATGTTGAACTTGCTAACCACCAAGACCTCAAGGTCCTTTTCTGCAAAGCTACTTTCCAGCTACTGATTAGACCCCAGCATGAAGTAGTACCTGGGGTTATTCCTCCCCAGGTGCAAGAATTTGTACTTTGCCTTGAACTTTTTGAGATTCCTCTCAGCCTATTCCTCCAGCCTGTAGAGGTCCCCTGGTGGATCAACCACTCCTCAGTTTTGTCTCATGAACAGACTTGTTAAGAGTCCATTCTGTCCCATAGTCTGGGTCAGTAATGAAGATGGTGAATGGTGCTGGCTGCAGTGTTGAGTCCTGGCATGCAGCACTCCTTGTTGCCCAGTTTCAAGCACTAGTTTCAGCAGAAATTAGTGCCACTGATCACAACAGCCTGGGCCCGTTCCTTCAGCCAGACTCTAATCCATCTCAGTGTCAATTTACCTAAGCCATGCTTTGTCAGCTTGTTCAAGACAGTGTTATGGGAGACAGTGCCAAAGGCCTTACTGGGTAAAGGTTAACAACCTGCACTGCTCTCACCCTGTTGTACAAGGCACTGAGGTCCATCAATCATGATTTCCCCTTTGTAAATCTATGCTGACTGCTCCCAGTCACCTTCTTGTCCTTCAAGTATTCGAACATGCTTCCCAGGAGGATTTCCTCCATCACCTTCCCAGAGACTGAAGTGTGAGTGACTGGCCTGTAATTCCTTGGGTCTTTCCTCTTGAAGATCAGAGTGACATCTGCTTTCTTCCAGTCTTCAGGAGCCTCTGCCTATTTCCATGACCACTCAAAGCTAATAAAGGAGTGGCCTCATAATGACAGCAGCCAGTTCCCACAGCTGTGTGAATGCAATCTGTTTGACCCCATGGAATAATGTACATCCAGTCTGCTTAAATGGCACCTAACCTAGTCCTCCCCCATCAAGGAGGACTTAGTTCCTTGCTCCAGAGCTTCCCTCTGATCTCAGGAGCCAGGGATTCCTGAAGGCAGGTTTTATGGGTAAAGACCAAGGGTGAGGAAGGTGTTGAATACTTTGGTCTTCACCGTGTCATTTGGCACTGGTTCCTCTCCTCCACTCATCAGTTATTTAACTGATGATTTTTCATGGTTTTCCAACCTGGAAGAGTCTATCACAGCTTTTCTAAACAAAGAGCAAGCTCCTGAGCACCTCAAGTTTCTAAGCTTCATTATGAGAGTGTGTTAGTAGAAGCGGTGTCATTCAGTTCTGGACACAACTGTATGGTGCCAATCATGGCTTTGTTTTTCCTTGGTGTTTTTCCTGTGGATGATAATCTCTGTAAAATTCCATTGCTGCCTCAGTGTTGTCAATAGATTCATTTCTATTCCAAACTTTGTATTTCTGACTAATCTAAAACTCTGATGTGTCTGTAATATACTGTGGGACTTTTGTTACTTAAAGAATCTTTCTGGCTAAAATGGAGGCAATAATTTCTGAGGTCTCTTCCAATGCTGATTTTTCTGAAGCAGAGGGAGTGAGACACTTTGGTCTAAGACAGATACCCTCTTGGATTTCCGTAGCTCCTTCTGTAGGCAGCTCCAGGCTCTATCTAAAATTTTCCAGTGAAGTTTGCATGTCCTTGGTTGGTAGTGTGTCCAACTGAAATCACAGTCCATATCTAGTTCTCTTCCAGTGGTATTCCATGCAGTTACTCATACAGTCACAGAAAGTTAGGGGTTGGAACAGATCACTAGAGATCATCCAGTCCAACCCTCTGCCAAAGCAGGGTCACCTAGGACAGGTCACACAGGAACACATCTGGGTGGGTTTGGAAAGCCTCCAGAGAAGGAGACTCCACAGCCTCTCTGGGCAGCCTGCTCCCGGGAATCCAACACCCTCACAGGGAAAAAAAAATCTGTTCTGTTCCTGGCACCTCCTCTGCTCCAGCTTGCCCCCAGTGCCCCTTGTCCTGTCCTTGACCATCCCTGAGCAGAACCTGGCTGCATCCTGCCCACACTGCCCTGCACATCTTTAGCAGCAGCAATGAGGGCAGCCCTCAGGCTCCTCTGCTCCAAACCCCAGCTCCCTCAGCCTGGGCTCACAGGAGATGTTCCACTGCCTGCAGCAGCTCTGTGGCTCTGGGCTGGACTCTCTCAAGCAGTTCCCTGTGGTCCTTCTTGAACTGAGGGGTCCAGAACTGGACAAAATATTCCAGAAGTGGCTTCAGCAGGGCAGAGCAGAGGAATCTACTATGGTGCCATGGTTTCCTTCAAGACCATCACTGCACATTCTCTGTTCAGTCTGCTGCCATCTTTAGTGCTTCTTCCCAGTGAAGCCAAACTATTTTTCACAGCAGCCAAACCATGTGAGGCAATGCTGCACTGGAGCAGTTGAGTTATGACTGTTTGAAGTGAATGTGGAGAGGGCTGGAAGTTGAAGGCCAAGCCTCTGAGTTAACAAGCTGCCCTGAGGCCTGGCCCCGCTAGCTGCTGTGAGCACAGAGCTGCTGTTTTAGCTGACTGACTTCCCAGCGTGGCACACTTCAGCAACAGTTAGATTTTCATTTCTCTCTCTAACATGTGACTCTGCAGTCAAAGGCAATCAGCCAGGGGAAACCAAGTGAGTTAAACTGGAATGGGAAACCAGAACCAGCTTAATGTTTTTTGTTGGTCACAGATTAACAATTCTCTGTGTCGTGGGAAGGGGAAGAGGCCGAAACGGTCAGGCTGGTGTACAGCTTGTGCAGTCAGTTTGGTTCACTGTTATGAAATGGCCTCTTACTTTTCAGTGGTAGAAAAAGAAAGTTTGGCCATAAAATAGTGGCATAATGTGGGAATTGTCATTTGTTGAATCTGTAGGGATGCTGTTGGCTACTTAAGTTGATAGCAAATGTTCAGCTGACATTTCTGCTTGATGGATCAAGATGATATATAAACTGAGATCAAATCCAAGTGTTTCCTTCTGTAAGTATAAATTAATAATCTGTATGGGATTTATTAAAAGCTAGAATGGCTGCTCTTTGGTATTTTGTGTCTGGAAAACTGACTTTGCACCAAATCCAACTTGTAGAAGTGGTGGGGAAAAAAATAAATCTGCATATTCCCTATGGGGGAAAAAAAAAGTGCTTTAAAAGCTATGCTGTGAGAATGAGTCAAGCAGAAGTGTCTATGGAACATCATATTAGTAAATAATTTTGAGTAGTATTTCCTCCTTTATAAGTCTATACAGCTAAGTAATACTTTTAAGCAGTGAATATTGTTTAGGAGTCACAGCATTAAAATGCTGCACTTAGTGCTTTAATGATGGATTTAATTGTGTTTGTCAGAGGAATTTTCCCTTGGGATTAGATTCTGACTCCCCTTACACTTAGATTTCACTCCAAGTGTTCACAGTTTTCCAGAGCATAGTCAGACGACCTCTTCAGGGTTGTGCCTTAGACTGCTGGAATCAGTGAGGTGAAAATAGGACAGAGAAAAGTCAGAAAGTGTGGGATGCGTTGTGCAGTAACAAGAGGTAAGTAAAGAAATAGAAATCATTCAGTTCCTCACTTTAGTGACTTTCTCTGTATATTTGTAGTGTCCTGTCCAGCAAAGGTTCTACTGCTTTGTGACTTTCTTTTTTTCCACATTTCTTTTGGAAGTGTTAACATGAAAAAAGCTCCTTTTTCCCCATGAGGCTTGCAGTGAAGGGGCTCATAGAACATTTTAGAATTTTGGGTCTCTGAACTAGTCCTCAGTGATCACAACTTATGGAATCTAGGAACTTGTTAGTTATTTTTGAGGGAGAAGTTGCAGAGAAGCTAAAACTGTTTATTTGGGTTTTTTTCTCCCATTCCTTTTACCCCTAACACTTCCCCTTTCTCAGCAGCCAGGCTAGCAGCCCTGACAGGCCCAGGAGGCCCTGCCAGCTGCAGGGCCACAGTCTCAGTTCCCAACCTGTTCCTAGCACCTTCACAGATGTTATTATTTGCTGATTACCAGGTGCTTCTGTGTGACCTGAGATGTTAGTCATGCTCACCCCGTGTCCAGGATTTCTTTATTCATATGTTCAGTGCATTTATAACAAACATCTTGGTTTCCATGTCCAGAGAAACAACACTACAGGCAGACTTGTTTAAAAGCTGCAGAGTTTTGCTGACCAGAAGATGTTAAATGAGGAGTTACTGGTCAGCAGCAGTAAGCCCAAACTATTTTGGGCAACAGCTGGAAAAATCATTGGATCACAGAATGG